>RYFJ01000748.1:0-182293 GCA_003991445.1 Oryza meyeriana var. granulata
TGACTACGGAAAAAACGTCACACCCAAGGAGGGCAAGCAGATTCTGCATTAGATCAACTCGGGCATTTATGGATACATGCTATACTCCAGGACCGTTGTTTTTTCAGAAGGCAACAGGGCAGGGTTTCTTTTGGTCGACTACGGGTAAAGATGACAAAGACATTGTTCGCACATCGCAGGGATAGCATATCTATGCAGATAACACATCTTCTAGTTTAGAAACTTCAAACAATTCCAATTCTTGGCCTTTGTAGTTTGGGGGCTTGACATGGGTCGGGCCGTCAAAAAGCACCAGGAGGGTTCACACACACGTTGTTCTCATCCCCGCAGTGGACAAATTCACACGTCGGATTGAGACAAAACTCGTTGCTAACAATAACAGCGGCACGAGCAAAGGACTTCATTATAAGGTATTTTTATCACATTTGAGTTCCTAACCGCATCATAACGGATAACAGTACTCAGTTCACTGGCGGTGTTTTCAAGATTTCATGATGACTTAATCGGCATCAAAGATCTATTATGCTTCTGGGCACACCCACGGAGTATGGGCAGGTCCGAGCGTGCTAATGGCATGTACAACGTATCAGGGTTAGGATATTTTGCTGACTACACCATTTAGGGCGGGTAGTACAAGAACTCAATCTATTCTCTGGTCTCTAAGAACCATGGTTAGTCGAGCAAAGGACATCCCTTTCTTCAAGTCTATAGTGCTGAGGCTATGTTAACCAACCGAGTTGAGTTCGCTCTCCGCAAGTTTCGGGCTACTAAGAAATCAAACGACCGAAGACCAATGATCGACACTCGATCAGTCTAGAGGAAGTAAGGGATCGCAAACTATTTAGTCGGCAAAGGTATCTTTAAGGCTGCGTTTATCACAGTCGAAATGTTCCTGGCTGCACCTTTTTGGTGGGAGATTCTCGTTTAGAGAAAATACAAACCACCAAAGACAGCATAACTATCCCTTTGGTGGAAAGGTTCATTATTGCGGAGGTGACACGTCGGCGCCTACCGTCTAAAGACTGAGATCGTGTCTACAACAATGGAATATAGAATAGCATGTCCTTTTATACTGAGTCTTGTATTCTAAATTTTATACATATGTATATAAGTTTTTTTCTCTGACTCACTCATCGCTTGTCCCAACCGAGTAGTGAGTCGGGGGCTGCATGTATTATGTGCTTTGTTAATAAAATCCGAGCTTGATATATCTAAGTCAAGAAGTCCTACATGATTAATGCTACATTTGCCCAAGTATAGCTTTTCTTAAGTTCCTTTCGATCTACTCGCCATAGACTACATAGTCGGGTAAAGCTAATGACGATAGAATAAGCAAGTCTCGGCAGCATTGTATTCCGATATTTATAATGTCTTTACAAAAGTTATATACACCGAATTACATAATTTTTTGTTTTTATATACTCAGGTCTGCGCCTTATTGCCTCGCAGTCAGCTCACTGGCTAATCAGCTCCAGTGCCTCTTGCGAGAGTTGTCTCCTCGGCAAAATCCTCACCAATGGCCTCAATATCAAACCTAGGGTATATTGGACTTGGTCATGGCAAGAAGTTTGGGCGATGCCAACAGCTACACGCTCATCCGAGTACTTTTTCAAGATACTCGGGGCTTCGCTTAGGCGTGCCTGCACTTGGGTTACAATACTAGAGCTGGTCCCCATGGATGAGAGTTTCATGATGTCCAGGAGCCTTCACGGATCGACGAGGATTTCCCGTGACTCTTTGACAATCTTGATTTCCTCCGCGAAGGCGCTAAACAGGATCTAGGCATTGGCTTTTGAAGCTGTTCAGATGCATCAACAAGAATACTTGTTAGCTGAAACATGCAGTTGGAGCAACAAGAAGATGGGTTAAGATCATTGTTAGGCGAGAGACTTACTGGCATAGTCAGCCTCACCTTGGCTTTGGCTTCTCTACTTTCTTCAGCTGTTATCTTGTTTTTGTTCTCCTCTGCTTGGGTTTTTAGCTCAGCTTCGAGGGCTACAAATCAAAATAGTCAAGAACTCAAGATTGCAGTCAAAACTCAACAAGGCAGTCGGGAATCAACAATACTGGAGAAATCTACTCGGGATTCACTCGGGAGAACAACACAGAAGACTTACTTCTGATCTTTTCAACTAAGGCCCAGTTTTCATCCCTAAGCTTATCAACCAATCCCCTCAGCCTTGTTTCCCTTTCTTGGCTAATCTGCTCCAAGTCGTCCTTGGCTACCTAGAGTTGGCGTAGGCGTTGGAGCTGGGGGGTGAGCTCGGTCAGGACCTTGTTCATCTTTTTTGAATGATTGACGATCTTCTACTTGGAGCAAAATAGAGGAAAATAGAGTCAAGTGGCAGAGTTTCAGATCAATGGAAACTGTCAAGAGCCCAACATGGCGAGATTAGCTACATACCTTGACTCCCTAGGACGCAGCGATTGCAGCATGTAAAAGATTTTCGTGCTCCCTCGATGCTGCCTGCTCATCGTGCTCGTAGCTCTCAGAAACTCCCACAGGGGTGACCCATTGAAAAGTTCTTGGGAAGTTACGCGGAGGGTCTTTGAGCCGAGGGAAGTCTCCTTCATCAGAAGACGACAACGATATTAATGGCGATGGGGTCCTGGCTCTGAACTCGATGGCTATAGGGCCTTCAGTGATCTGCTCGGGGGTTGGAGCAGCAACTTCAGTACTCGCCCCCTGGTTGGCCGGCACTAGTGATCCTGCTATCAGGACTACTTCATCTTCTGCAGCTAGGGCAGCCTCTAGCTCAGCAGATGAATTGTTGGTGCTGGCTCGGCTGGGATGAGCTCGGTGGCAGGAGCAGCTAGCATAGTCCCCTTGGGATGAATGTCAACTCGCCTCCTGCATGATATGTCAAATGTCAAGACACTATCACATCATTCAAGATTCTTAGAAGATTAAAGATTGCTTACCTCTTGGAAGTCTTGAACTTCCACGAGGGAGCTCCAGAAGCTGTCGGCGAGGGGCTTGATGGCTTGCTCGGCGGCGGAGAGCTGCTGGCTGTTAGGCCAGTCGGCGCGGCAGTTGGCGGTGGCGATTTGGCTCCAGTCGGCTCTGTTTCTGGTGCAGTCAACTAGGGTGTCGAGGTACTCGCCTTGGGCTTGGAGACACCGGTCTTGGGTTTGGCGGCCTAGGAACTAAACTGGCAGGGTCCTTGATCTTCAGGCTCCTTGGTGCTGCACTTGGCGTGCTTGTCTTCTTCTTGCTTGGGTCTTCAAATGGTTTCTTCCTAGCCCTCTTGGAGCTAGGTTGGGCAGCAGAAGGGCTGATTGGCCGTTTCTTTGATAGGGTGGCCAGCTGAGTTTGGGAGTCATCATCAAACTCCACACAATCCTACGAGTGTTTCAACGACATACATCATGCATTGTAGAACAATACAAGACGGATATCCACGACATTCATCACAGAGGGATAACAATTCAACATCAGTTTTTCAAGATTACCTGTGGATGAGGCCTGTTCTGGCTATAGGGCATGGGGGCACATTCTGTATCTTCTGTTTCCACTACCCCATTGAAAAAAAAAG
Organism: Oryza meyeriana var. granulata; assembly: GCA_003991445.1. Taxonomy (NCBI): domain Eukaryota; kingdom Viridiplantae; phylum Streptophyta; class Magnoliopsida; order Poales; family Poaceae; genus Oryza; species Oryza meyeriana. The sequence goes on from RYFJ01000748.1 coordinate 3,537, forward strand.
CCAAGCAAGGTATTGGTGACCTTGTTCTTATCGGCTAAGTCAGGATATTCGCGGCTGGGATCATCCTTGCCCTGGTAATCCCAACCAAAGTGGCTCCTAGCCTTTAGAGGCCTGGTGCGGCAGTTCAAGAAACACCTCACCACCTAGGGACTAGACAGCCCCGAACTCTTCAGCAGAACGATTTTCGCCATTAGCTGGTATACTTGGCCCATTTCTTCATAGCTTGGCACTGAAGACCAGCTGGGCAGAATTGTTGGTGGAGAACCAATGAAAGGGGGTAGAGAAGGTTCGAGATTGAAACAGTAGAACCATTATCTGTGCCAGCCCTTGAGGGAGATTTTCAAAGGAACGTGGAGGTAGATTTTCTTCATTTCATTCCTAAGTTGGAGACCGGCTCTCCCAATAACCTAGACTTTATTTTTGGATGGCTGGGGCTTGATGTGGAAGAAGTATCGGAAGAGATTGAAATGGGGCTTGACCCCCAGAAAAGCTTCGCACAGAGTGGCGGACAAGGAGATGTGCAAGATAGAGTCGGGATTTAGATTTACCAACTCTTGGGATTCAGATTTACCAATTCTATTTGATAAAAAGAAATAAGTTGGCGAAGAAAATCCGAAGAAGAGAGGGCAAGACCACGATCAAAGAAAGAGATGAAGACGGCGGTCTCACCAGATTGGGGCACCGGCATGGATTCCCCTTCAGCAGTGCACCAATGGATGACATCTTGATGCTGCAACATCAGTCGTTTCTCCAATAGCTTCAACTTCAACGAACCACAGTCCGAAATCGGCCAAGCTCCGGCGGACATCTCCGGGATCTTAAATGGGGCTCTCGGCATTGCTGGGAGTGAGAAGATTTGGGGGAAAAACTTGTGGAGGGTTGGAATGGATGCGGTGGAGCAGAATCGAGCGAGTCTCGAGCGGGGGTGCGAGCTATTATGAACCCTAGCGAGGAGGAGCGCGAAAGTTGGGCGCGGAAGCTGGAAGACAAAATGATTGGCGTATTGGAGAAGATGAGGGAATCTTTTCTCTCTCTCTCTCCGCTTTTATAGAGCCTATGCTGATAAGTGGGCCTGGGCCGACAAATTCAGTACTGGGCCACAAGACATGAGTTTCTAAATGGCATGCTCTATTGGGCCGACCGCTGGCTGTGTTAAAATCACAGTGCAGATGTTATTCATATAAACCAATTAAATAATCAGATATGCTTCATGAAATCCTAATTGCTGGACACATGTGTTCAGATATCTGCATTATTTATCAGGTATTGATACATCCTTCTAAGGATCGACAGCTGCTCTCCATTAAAATTAGGGATGCAGGTATCTCTCAAGTACACCTAAACACATATTGGGTTAAAATCCAAGAAGTGGTACTCGGCTTACATATTTAACAACAATTGGCCTGAGCAAAAATTATTCCAGCTGACATGATGCTGAAGAGTCTAATTTTCATGTAGTATGCTACTCGGGAAAGACTAAAAGGTTAAAAATCTTTGACTTTATGTTTAATTGTTTCACAATTAAGCACCAAGTCAGGGCTACACCTAATAGGTGCGCCTATTTGGCGCATACTATTCATATTTCTCTATGAAGCCCTTCATAGCCTCGTTGCCAGCTGACATGAAGCATGACTCGGGAGAAGAAGCACTCAGACAAAGAGTACTCGGGAGCAATGCACTTGGGAATTCTTCACCCTGTAGGATGAGCACCGGCATCAGCTGTGACTCAACTATGAAGGTCTGGCTGCTGTAGAGGCCATGAGCCTCAGGTACCTAATGAGAAGCATTTGGGCCACTTGGACAAGGATGGGCCTAACCTTATAATTAGGGATACAGTAGGACTCGGCATACATTACCTTGCACGACAAGAAAAGGATATAGTTCTAGTCAGGCACATTGTATTCCTAGAAGGAAATCCCTTCGTCAAAGTCCGACTGAGAGTCCTACTTTGTAATCCTATCCTCCGGTATATAAGGGGAGGCAGGGCGCCCCCTGAGGGCAGAAGTACAATCTCACCAGAGAAACCTCAAAGGCAATACACTACAACTGGACGTAGGGTATTATCTCATCTCAAGGGCCTGAACCAGTATAAATTGTTCTGTGTTCCTTTGCAGCCCATCAAGTTTAGGTATTACGAGTAGCCCCATATAATTATTGCCGATACAAAACATCGACATTGATAGTCGCCGGCCGGGCCCGGGTCTAGCTTATCTTTGTCCTTTTGCTCGCCGGATGCAGATGTCTGCTCGGAAGCAAACTTCTTGAGCACGAAACAATTTTTGGCCATTGTTTCCCTGTCGATGTTTTGTATCAGCAATAAATATATAGGGCTACTCATTGGACCGAAACTCGATGGATTGCAAAGGAACACAAGCGATTTATACTGGTTCAGGCCCTCGAGATGAGGTAATACCCTACGTCCAGTTGTTGTGTATTGCCTTTGAGGTTGTATGATTCTGATCATGGTGATCTTGGTGATCTTGCCCTCAGGGGGCGCCTTGCCTCCCCTTATATACTAGGGGACAGGGTTACAAAGTAGGAGTCTCAGTCGGACTACGACCAAGGGATCTCCTTCTAGGAGTACAACATGCCCGACTAGGACTGTATTTTCTCTGTCGTACAAGGTTAAGTCTGCCAAGTTCTATTGTATCCCTAATTACAAGGCTAGGCCCATCCTCTGTCCGAGTGGCCCATATGCTTGTCATGAGGTACCTGGGGCCCATGGCCTCCACAGTAGCCCCCGAGACCTTCATAGTTGAGTCACACCTGATGCCAAGCGCTCATCCTCCACGATGAAGAATTCCCGAGTGCATTGCTCCCGAGTACTCTTTGTCCGAGGGCTTCTTCTCCCGAGTCCTGCTTTATGTCAGCTGGCAACGAGGCTATGAAGGGCTTCATGTAGAAATATGAATAGTGTGCGCCGAATAAGCGCACCTATTAGATGTAGCCCCTGACTTTGTGCTTAATTGTGAAACAATTAAACATAAGGTCAAAGATCTTTAACCTTGTAATCTTTCCCAAGTAGTGTACTACTGGTATATGAGACTCTTCAGCATCATGTCAGCTGGAATGATTTTTGCTCATGGCAAATAATGGCTAAGCATGTAATCTGAGTACCACTTTATGGATTTTAACCCAATACGTGGTCAAGTGTACTTGAGAGATACCTGCATCTCCAATTTTAATGGAGACTAGCTTGTGATCCTTATAAGGATATATCCTCAATACCTGATAATAATGCAGATACCTGAATGTATACACCTGGCTGTAGGCTTAGCATGAAGCATATCTGATTATTTAATCGGTTTCTGTGAATAGCACCTGCACTATGATTTTAACACAGTCAACAAGTGGCCCAATAGAGCATGCTATCGAGAAACTCATATCTTTGGCCTACTACTGAATAAGCCGGCCTAAACCGACCTACCCAGCGCAGCCCTATAAAATTCGCATCTCTCACATGTTAGGATGAGTACTCCAGCGTCGGTAACCGCAATCAGCCAGAGGAATCCTTGTCCGCAAGTCTTTCTGACTTATATTCTAGATGCAGCATGATTGCCACAGATGCTCAAGTAAATATATTACAGGATCTGCTTGCCCTACTCAGGTGTGACGCAGTGCATGAGAACTCCGGATGCGCTTTGACGATATAGGTCTTCTCTGACTTCGGCAAAGCTGAATAAGGTACCCAAACCTTGCATTAGCATAGGATTCGGCTGGCGACCCTTATGGGGCACACCCTACCCAATAGAATTATAGCCAATAAGGTACCCGAACCTTGCATTAGCATTAGAATTTAGCTGGCGACCTCATTGGGGCATACCCAACTTAGCAGAGTTGTGACCAAAATAAGGTACCTGAACCTAGCATTAGCATAGGATTCAGCTAGTGACACCTCATGGGGCGTATCCTACCTAGCCGAGTGCTACACGAGCCCCGACTGGCCCGGAGGTCGGTTATATTAGCCGAATAAGGTACCCGAATCTCGCATTAGCATAGGATTCGGCTGGCGACCCTCATGGGGCGTACCCAACTCAGTGGAGTGATACTCTAGCTCCGACTGGTACCGGAGGTCAGTTGTTAGCCGATAAGGTACCCTACGAACCTCACATTAGCATAGGATTTGGGTGGCAAACCCTCATGCAGCGTACCTTACCCAGCAAAGTGGTACACGAGCTCCGACTGGTGTCGAAGATAGGTTATTAGCCAAATAAGGGTAACCCGAAGCCTAACATAGCAAAGGATTTGGCTGGCGACCCTCATGGGGCGTACCTTACCCAGTAGAGTTGTGACCGAATAAGGTACCCGAACCTAGCATTAGCATAGGATTCGGCTGGCGACCCTCATGGGGCATACCTCACCCAGCCGAGTTGTAACCAAATAAAGTACCCAAACCTAGCATTACCGTATGATTCGGCTGGCGAACCTCATGGGACGTACCTCACCCAGCCAAGTGGTACCCGAGCTCCGACAGGCGCCGGAGGTCAGTTTTTAGCCCACACATGAGTCCCTACTAGTGCGAGTACTCGGACAATGGCTCTCGTGGAGCATTCCAAGTGATTCTTGAAGCATCGCACTCCAGATTGGTCCAGCCCCCGAGCGTAGGAGGTAGGCTCGTAGCCCTGAGTTCCTATTACGCGTATCTGGAACTGGCCCTGCATTATAAACATATCGGATGAGTAGCATCTGATATGAAAACAATCACCCGAAGAAAATTTATGTATTTTACAATATATGTAAATATGTATTCCTCCTCTTATTGATATTTGTTTCCCCGAGTAGTTGACCCCTTACGTTTGAGCACTCTGCTTGACTAGTCATAGCCCCCTAGTGTTGGGAGTCGGCTCATGGCTCTTTTCCAGACACGCGTTTTAGGTGACTTGAGTTCATCTTTCATGGAGCAAAGTTTCACGGATCGGAATTTATGTTACTCGTGTACTTTTGCAATCATTAAGAGAAAAAACAGAAAAATGTGCAGCTTGTACACTTATTAGGTGTAAGCGGCTACGGCATTGGCGAGGCCGAGTGAGGAACTATTTATCAAAAAGCGACTTAGCTGTTCGGTATTTGGGAGTGGGGATGCCATCCTTGCGTTTGGGCTTTTGAGCCCCAGAGCATGTCACTTGTTATTCTGATAATCTTTAGTTCTAGGAGGTCGAAGACGCTTGTGACCGACTGCCACAATGAAGTCGTCCGACTTGCGTTTGCGATTCCCTGCCTTAGTCGGGGCCGTATCATCAGTGTCTTTCCGCTTCTTCTGTCAGGGTGCCTTTTTGTCATCGAGGGCCTCAACAACAGCGTCGGCTGAGTTGGTATACTTGTTCACCATATCGAATAGAGCCTTGACAGAGTTGGGAGGCTTCCGAGTGAATTTAACGATGAACAAGGTGTCTTTGACTCCTTTTTGAAAGGCAGCAATGACGACCTCGTCCTTGATCATTGGGATTGAATTCTTCTTCTCAGAGAACCTCTTGATGAAATCATGAAGAGACTCGTTCTTCCTTTGATGCAACTGATACAGATCGTACTCGGAAGATGGCCTCTCGTACATCCCCTGGAAGTTGGCGACGAAGCTTTCCCAGAGTTCTCCCTAGGAGCCAATTGATTGCTTGGGAAGTCCAGTTAACCATGTCCTCGCCGAGTTGGCTAGGGCGACTGGAGGTAGTTAGCCAAGGCTTTGTGATCTCCTCCGGCTGCTCGGATCACCAGAGTGTAGACTGTGAGCCAGTACTTGGGATTGGTCTTCCCGTCGTATTTTCCAATTCCAGTCGGCTTGAAACCTGATGGCCAGTCGACTTGTTGCAGCTCGTGCGTGAAGGCTGGTACTCCTTCATCTGCATGAGCACTCCGGCTCCGACTACGGTGGTGAAATCGCTCGTGGTGGAGGCCGAATCGCTCGTTCTCATCTTCCAGTTGGCGCTGCTCATCTTCCTCACGTTCGCAGCGTCGTGCGTTGATGTCTTGCCAAAGATCACGTCGTAGTCGGCCTCCGAAATCCTGGTAAGCCTGACGGTCATTTTATTGTCGACGCCGCTGGTCAGTGTTGGGGTTGCTGAGTGACGTCTGGCGTGACTCCGGGTGTGACTGCCTGGAGCTGGCCACTCGGTGGCTGGCCGCTTGGCGTTGCGTTGAGGTGGATGACATTGCCGTTGGGGAAGCCGACTTGTTAGTCAGTATGAGTGTATCGTGTGACTGTTGACGCTGCTGGCACACAGCAGCAGTGATCATGGCTTTTATCCTTGCTATATTCAGGGTGGCCTGATGATCAGGCCCAAACTGGAGCGTGTCCAACAGAGTTGTAGTGGCTACGACATTCTATTTAGGTGTAACGAAGACGTTGTGGTCACCAACTCGGGTTTGGAGGATTTGTCGCTGAGCAGTCCGCCCAGCCCTGCGCAGGTCGTCGTTGCGGGCGTGCAGGCGTCTTGCTTCTTCCTCTTGTTGTTCTCGCAATCGGCGGGTCTCCTCCTCTTGCTACTCGCGTAGTCGGCGTGCTTCCTGAGTGGGAGCTGAACCCTTGGATATCATAAAGACTTCACGTGGCGAAGAGAAGCTTGCTGACCTGATGTCCGACCTAGAATTGGAATCCGAATGAGAGTCGAAGTTGGAATAGTTAAAGGGGGTAATGACGACTCCAACCTCCCTAAATCCAATCTCGAGCGGCTCTAGGCTATATCTGAGTTAAACCCCAGGGGATCGGATTTGCCGCATCGGATGTTGATTGAAGATATCTGCAGCATTGCTGAGTCCAAACAGGAGATTGACGATCTCTTCCTTTTTTAGCCCGATCTCGGCCGGCTCAAAACCGAGTCCTAGTCGAACACTGAAAGAAAGAGTTGTCCCTAGACTCGGGCATATTGGAGATCACCGCAGTATGTCGCCGAAGATTGCTGCAGTGTTGAGTAGGCCGACCAACGTGGAGTCGGCTTGACCCCTGGCCGATCGGATCGAATCCGAGTCAAATAGGGTAAGGTTGCCAAATTCATCGGCGACGAAGTCGAGGCTCCCGAAGCTGATTGTTTCCCTGGGGAAGAAGTTGATGCCGTCGACTCTGGTGATTGGATCCATCAGGCTCGATGAAGATGATCTCGACGAAGCCCCTACCTGGCGCGCCAACTGTCGATGCTTTGTATCGGCAATAAATATATAGGGCTACTCGTCAAAGCGAAACTCGATGGATTGCAAAGGAACACAAGCGATTTATACTGGTTCAGGCTCTCGAGATGAGGTAATACCCTATGTCCAGTTGTTGTGTATTGCCTTTGAGGTTGTATGATTCTGATCATGGTGATCTTGGTGATCCTGCCCTCAGGGGACACCCTACCTCCCCTTATATATTGGGGGTCAGGGTTACAAAGTAGCAGTCCCAGTCGAACTACGACCAAGGGATCTCCTTCTAAGAGTACAACGTGCCCGACTAGGACTGTATTTCCTCTCTCGTACAAGGTTAAGTCTGCCGAGTTCTATTGTATCCCTAATTAACAAAGCTAGGCCATCTCTATCCTAGTGACCCATATGCTTGTCATAGTACCGGAGCTCATGGCCTCCATATTCCCTTTTGGGTGAAAAGGGTATCTCCTGTTCATGACCTTTTGATAGTCGTCTGTCCTCGGGGGTCGCGGTTAGCTACACTCGATATTTGCCACAATATTGTCCGACTTGCGTTTGCGGTTGCCAGACTTAGTCGGGGTCGTGTCGTCACTGTCCTTCTCTCCTTCTTTCGGGGCTCCTTCTTGTCAACGAGGGCTTCAGCAACAGCGTCGGCCGAGTCGACATACTTGTTTGTCATATCAAACAAAGCCTTGACAGAGTTGGGTGGCTTCCGAGTGAATTTAGTAATGAACGGGGCGTCTCTCACTCCCTTGTGGAGAGCAGCAATGACGACCTCGTACTTGTGGAGGCCATGGGCCCCGGGTACCTCATCACCAGTATATGGGCCACTCGGATAGAGTATGGGCCGAATCATGTAATCAGAGATAAGATAGCACCCGGCAGACTTTACCTTGAGCAATAAGGAATAGTAGTCTTAGTCGGATAGGATTCTATCTCTAAGAAGGAAATCGCTTGGCCGTATCCGGCTGGGATCCTTATCATGTACCCCTGCCCCCCAGTATATAAGGGGAGGCAGAGTGCCCCTCAAAGGGCGACGAGATCATTGATCGACAAACATCTCAGAGGAATAACACCACAACTGGACGTAGGGTATTACCTCACCTCGAGGGCTTGAACCAGTATAAAATCTCTTTGTGTTCCTCTGCAGTCCACCGAGTTTCCCCTTGCCGAGTAGCCCTATAGTTCTATTGCCGGTGTAAAACATCGACAGATGGCGCGCCAAGTAGGGGCTCCGGCGAGTGTTACATCTACAAGCTCGATGGATCCAGCAACCAAGATCGACACAACAAGTTCTCTCCTAGAGACATTATTTCATTCGGAAGCCTCAATTTCATCGCCGACCAGATCGGCAACCTTACCTTGGCCGAAGCAAATCCAATCCAGCCAGCCGAGGAACCAGCCGACGTTGCGCCAGTCGGCCCAAAGGACGCCGTGATCTCCTTCGGCAATCTATTGTGGCAGTCCTTCACCTCGCTGAGTATGGGGACAACTCTCTCCTTCGGTGTCCGACTTGCGCTAGGCCTCGAGCTAGCTCGGGTTGGGCCGAGAAGGGGAGAGATCGTCAATCTCCCACACGGACTCGGCGACACTGCGGATCTACATCCCGCACCACAGACCCGATCTCCTGTGATTCAGTTTGGACACGGCCAAGCACCGTTTCAGATTGGATCTAGAGAGGTTGGGGTCGTTCTCACTCCGATAAACTACTCGGAGTCCGACTCCAAGTCGGATAAGGGTTCGAACGCTAGTTCGGACTCCAGTCTGGCGAGTCTCTTCCTTCCCCGCGAGATCTTCATGGCTTCAACACCACCATCCGAGGTGCGCCGACTACAAGAAGAGCAACAGGAGGAGGCACACCGACTACGACAGCAGGAGGAGGCTGACCGTGAGGCTCGCAATGACAAGCTACGCAAGGCTAGGGGAACAGCTCAGCAGCAAATTCTCCAGACCAAAGTCGGCGATCACGACATTTTTGTCATGCCACAACAGAATGTTGTGGCCGCCGCAACCTTGCTGGACACGCTTCAGCTCGGGCCTAATCACCAGGCCACCCCAACTATCGCCAAGATCAAGGCGATGATCACGGCTGCCGCCTGCCAGCAACATCAACAGCAGTCGGGCGACACTGTGGTACCAACTAACCGGTCGGGATCTCCAGCAGCAGGCTCATCCACGTCTGCACAGCGTCGGGCGGCCGGCTCAAGTCGGCCATGCGAGGAGTCTAGGCAAACCACACTCGGCAATGACAACCGGCGGCGTCTCCAGCATGATCGCCGGCCTAATCAAGACCTCCGAGAGCGCCTACAACATGACCTTCGCCACACTATCAATGCCCGGCGCCACGAACGACACGAAGACGAGCGCCGCCGACTGGAAGATGAAAACAAGCACTTTGGTCTCCATCACGAGTGGTTTAACCGCCGTGGTCGAAGCCCGAGCCCTCACGAAGACGAAGGCATTCCAGCTTTCACTCGGGAGCTATAGGACGTCCACTGGCCGACTGGTTTTAAACCCACAGGGATTGAAAAATATGACGGCAAAACAAATCCCGAGTCTTGGCTCACCGTATATACCCTAGCAGTTCGAGCCGCTGGGGGCGACAACAAAGCCATGGCCAACTACCTCCCAGTCGCACTAGCCGACTCGGCGAGGACATGGCTGACTGGGCTCCCAAGGCGGTCGATCGGTTCCTAGGGAGAACTCAGGGAGCGGTTCATCGCCAACTTCCAAGGGACCTACGAGAGGCCATCTTCTGAGCATGATCTGTATCAACTACACCAGAAGAAGAATGAGTCTCTACGTGATTTTATCAAGAGGTTCTCCGAGAAGCGCAACAAGATCCCAATGATAAGCGATGAGGTTGTCATCGCCGCCTTCCGCAAGGGAGTAAAGGACGCCCCGTTCATCGCGAAGTTCACTCGGAAGCCACCACCCACTGTCCGGGCCCTTTTCGACATGGCCAACAAATACGCCGACTCGGCTGAAGCTGTCGCAGAGGCCCTCAACGAGAAGGAGTCCCGACAGAAGGATTAGAAGGCAAAAGCCGACAACGAGCCGTCTCAAAACAAGTCTGGTAGCCGCAAGCGGAAGTTAGACAGCGAGGTGGCCAACATGGAACGCACTCGGTCACGGCCCCAACGGAATAATGACTACCAGAAGGCCATGAGAGGGCCATGTCCCTTCCACCCCAAGGGCAAGCACGCGGCCAAAGATTGCTACATGCTTAAGAAGTTTGCCTCCAAGCAGGCTTCATCATCTGGCGCCGACAAGGACAAAGAAAAGCTAGATCAGGGTCCGGCCGATGATTTTCAAGATCCTTAGGCCGAGCTCAACCATATCTTGGGAGGGCCGTCCGCATACGAGTCCAAGTGCAAACAGAAACTAACAGCGCGTGACATCAACACGGTCTCTATGACGGACACCCCCAAGTACCTGCGCTGGTCAGAGATGGCCAATAACTTCAATCACGCAGATCATCCAGATCGGGTTTCCCACCCGGGACGTTATCCACTCGTCCTAGACCCGGTCGTCAGAAACATCAGGCTAAAGAAAACCCTCATCGACGGAGGTAGCACGCTCAACATCTTATTCGCCAAGACTTTGGATGAGATGAAGATCCCTCGTTCAGAACTACGGCCGAGTATTGCGCCCTTCCACGGGATAATTCCCGGCCTGTCATCAACTCCACTCGGGCAGATCACATTGCCAGTCACCTTCGGCACGCGGGATAACTTCCGCACGAAAAACGTCTGCTTCGAGGTTGCCAACTTCGAGACCGCGTACCACGTGATACTCGGACGACTGGCACTTGCCAAATTCATGGCAATACCGCACTACACATATATGGTGCTCAAGATGCCTGGGCCAGCAAGAGTCCTCTCCCTTCGCAGCGACGTTAAGCAAGCCTTCACCTGCGACAAGGAGAGCTGCGAACTGGCTTAATCACAAGAGGCGGCAGTCGGGCGCAATAGCATTCGGCAAGCCGTCACAACTGAAGTCGAGCAAGATCAAGTTCCGGCAAAAAAGGCGGCAAAGTCGAGAATTTCAGCGGACTCTGACACGAAGAAGATCCCCCTGGACCCTTTCGACCCCTCCAAGACTGCCCTAGTCAGGACCGGACTCGACCCCAAATAGGAAGACGCGCTCGTCACCTTCCTACAAGCCAATAAAGATATCTTCGCATGGAAACCGTCCGACATGCCGGGCGTACCAAGGGAGGTGATCGAGCATGCCCTAAATGTGAAGACAGACGCCAAGCCAGTCAAGCAACGGCTGCGGCGCTTCGCTCAAGACTGCAAGGATGCTATCCGGGAGGAGATTACCAAGCTCCTCGCAGCCGGGTTCATCAAGGAGGTCTATCACCCAGATTGGCTAGCTAATCCAGTCCTGGTCCAGAAGAAAAACGGTAAATGGCGCATGTGCGTCAACTACACTGATCTCAACAAGGCGTGCCCCAAGGACCCATTTGGTCTTCCTAGGATAGATCAGGTGGTTGATTCCACGGCCGGGTGCGACCTACTCAGCTTTCTCGACTGCTACTCAGGATACTATCAAATCAGCCTGAGGGAGGAAGACTGCTTAAAGACATCTTTCATCACGCCGTTTGGAGCGTACTGCTATATCACAATGCCATTCGGTTTGAAGAATGCTGGAGCAACCTATCAACGGGCAATTCAGCGGTGTCTACACACTCAGATCGGGCGCAACGTGGAAGCCTACGTCAACGACGTGGTGATCAAGACCAAGTCCAAAGAAAACCTCATCGCTGACCTGGAAGAAACCTTCCAAAATCTTCGACGATTCAAAATGAAGTTGAACCCAGAAAAATGAGCCTTCGGAGTGCCATCCGGCAAGCTACTCGGCTTCATCGTCTCGCAACGTGGCATCGAGGCTAACCTGGAGAAAGTCAACGCCATAATGAACATGGCTCCCCCGACTAACCAGAAGGACGTCCAGAAGCTGATAGGGTGCATGGCGGCACTCAGCCGATTTATTTCCCGACTGGGCGAACGAGGTATGCCCTTCTTCAAGCTACTCAAAAAGGTGGACAATTTCCAATGGACTCCGAACGCCCAACAAGCCTTCGAAGACTTCAAACAATTTCTCACATCACCTCCCGTGTTGGCGTCACCTATGCCCCAAGAACCACTAATGCTATATTTGGCGGCAACCACTTAGGTAGTCAGCACGGTGCTGGTGGTCGAGCGATCCGAAAAGGGTCACATCCAAAAAATACAGCGGCCAGTTTACTTTGTCAGCGAGGTGCTTGCCGACTCGAAGACGAGATATCCACAGGTCCAGAAGCTGCTATATGGCCTACTTATCACAGTCCGGAAGCTGGTGCATTATTTCCAAGCACATCAAGTCACGGTGGTCACAGCGTTCACACTCGGGGATGTCCTTCACAATCGCAAGGCCACCGGCCGAATCGCTAAATGGGCACTCGAGTTGATGGCATTTGATATCACCTTTCAGCCACAGACAACAATTAAATCACAAGCTCTAGCCGACTTCGTGGCCAAGTGGACAGAAGTTCAACTACCTACATCAACAGCAAAGCTAGAGTACTGGACAATGTACTTCGACGGTTCTCTACGGATCGGCGGCGCCGGCGCTGGAGTCATATTGACGTCCCCCACCGGCAAAAAACTAAAGTACGTTCTACAAATCCACTTCCCGGCTTCCCACAATGTCGCCAAGTACGAGGCACTTATCCACGGCCTCCGCATCGCTATATCACTCGACATACATCGACTGGTTGTGCGCGGGGACTCTCAACTCGTGGTGAACCAAGTCATGAAAGAGTGGACTTGCCTCGATGACACCATGGCGGCATACTGTCAGGAGGTTCGCAAGCTGGAAAACAAGTTCGACGGGCTAGAAATAACACATGTCATGCGTCAATACAACAACGCGGCAGACGAGCTGGCAAATATGGGGTCCAAGCGAGAAGCGGTCCCGACCGGAATCATTATCGAGCAACTTATGGAGCCATCAGTCAAGAAGAAACTGATGCCAGAGCAGTCGGGAGGCGAACCCACCCTGGCTACAGACGAGGCGCTGCACATATGTCAAGACTGGCGGACTCCTGTTGTCAAATTTCTCCTGGACGACGAACTCCCAGAAGATCACAGTCAAGCCGAACAGATCAAGCGTCGAAGCAAAAGCTTCCTACTAGTCGGAGAAGACCTGTACCGAAGGAGCACATCTGGTGTCCTCATGCATTGTGTCACCACCGAGGAGGGCAAGCAGATCCTGCAGTCGATCCACTCGAGCATATGTGGCAACCATGCCGCATCCAGGATGTTAGTCGGAAAGGCTTGCCGGCAGGGATTTTTCTGGCCCACAGCAGTAACAGACGCCAAGGATATCGTTCGCAAGTGCGAGGGTTGTCAGTTCTACGCAAGACAAACAAACCTCCCAGCCCAGGAACTCCAAACTATCCCTATTTCTTGGCCATTCGCCGTATAGGGGCTCGACATGGTCGGGCCTTTCAAGAAAGCACCAGGAGGGTTTACACATCTATTCGTCACAGTAGACAAGTTCACCAAGTGGATTGAGACCAAACCTGTTGCAACTATAACAGCGGCGCGAGCAAAGGACTTCATCTTGAATATACTATACAGATTCGGGGTTCCTAACCGCATCATCACCGACAACGGTACTCAGTTCACAGGCAGCGTATTTCAAGACTTCTGTGAAGATTTCGGCATCAAGATCTGCTATGCATCTGTGGCACACCCACGGAGCAACGGCCAGGTCGAACGAGCCAACGATATGGTCTTACAAGGCATCAAGGCCAGGATATTCGACCGACTACAACCATACGCGGGCCGGTGGGTACAAGAACTCCCATCTGTTCTCTAGTCTCTCAGAACCACGGTTAATCGGGCAACAGGGCAATCCCCTTTCTTCCTGGTCTACGGTGCCGAGGCTATGCTACCGACAGAGTTACAGTTCGGCTCTCCACGAGTCTGGGCTTACTTGGAAGACGTCTCAAATAATACCCGACTAGCCGAGCTAGATCAGTTGGAAGAAGAAAGGGGCACCGCAACAATCCAGTCGGCAAGGTATCTTCAAGGCCTGCATCGCCACCACAACCGCAATGTCTGTGGCCGCGCCTTTTTGGTCGGGGATCTCGTCTTGAGGAAAATACAAACCACCAAAGACAGGCACAAATTATCCCCAATCTGGGAAGGGCCGTTCATTATAGCTGAGGTCACGCGACCAAGCACCTACCGACTGAAGACCGAAGACGGTGTTCTCATCAGCAACTCATGGAACATAGAACAGCTACGTCCCTTCTATACCTGAGTTTTATAATTTTTCATGTGTACAGTTTCTCTGACTCACCACGCCGCTTGTATCAACCGAGTAATATGTCGGGGGCTGCATGCATATATGTGTTCTATCAATAATATACGAGCTTATCCTACTCCAGTTACGAAGCTTTACTACGACTGTCACGTTTGCCCAAGTACAGCTCCTTACATTGAACGATTTTATTAAGTTCTGACAGACTAACTCGGCGTAGACTACATGGTCAAGTAAAGCTAATGACGACTGAGTGAAAAGCCTAGCGACAGTGCACATATATTTACACATGTTTTCCACAAAAGTTTATACATACCAACTACATGATACGCTGCCCTTACAGACCCAGGTCTCGGGTAATTATCTCAGCAGTCGGCTTCGCCCGAGCAATCAGCTCCAGCGCCTCTTCGGGCGTCGTCTCCTCGGCAAACCCCTCCCCGATGGCTTCAATGTCTACCCTCGGGTAGATGGATTTGGTCATCGCCAAGGTCTGGGCCACGCCGGCAATGACATGCTCATCCGAGTACTTCTTCAAGGCACTCGGTGCATCCTCAAGACGCGCCTCTATTTGGGGGATCCTGCTGCAACTGGTTCCCACAGGGTTGGGATCTATCAGGTCAAGGAGCCCTTTCACGGACCCGACGAGGGCTTCTCGTGACTCCCTGATGACCCTTATCTCCTCTGTGTAGAACCAATACTGGGCCTAGACATTGGCTCTCATGTCTGTCCAGGTCCACCGGCAAGTAAACTTGTCAGGCTCGGTCGCAGATGGAATGACTAATGGATTGGTTAAGATCACGGTCAGGTCGGGGACTTACTTTCGTAGTCGGCCTCCCACTTGGCTACGGTTTTCTCCAACTCGGCCTTTTCCCATTCGAGCTCGGCGTTGGCTTTTGTCAGGTCGGCCTTGGCCGTCTCAAGCCCGGCTCCAGCTTCTTCCGCCTTCTTCAGCTGGGCCTCCCCCTCTGTCCGGTTCTTTAACTCGGCTTCAAGGGCTGCACGACAGATTAGTCAAGAACTTGACCACGCGGCCAACACCCGACTGGGCAGTCAGGAACAGCGCAGCTAGAGAAATACACCAAGAGTTCAGTCGAGAACACGCATTTGGGGGACTTACCTCTAATCTTCGCGGCTTGGGCCCAATTTTCATCCCTGAGCTGGGTGGCGGCATCCTTCAGCCAAGCTTCCTTCCCCACATGGCGCTCCTCCATCTCGGCCTTCAACGCCCGGAGCTGCTCTAATTCCGCGAGATGGGGGGCCATCTCGACCAAGACCTCTGTCATCTCCTCATTGTGATCGACAAGTTTCTGCTCAAGGAAAGAATAAGCCAAGAGTGGAGTCAGACGTCAAAACAAGAAGACCACCGTCACTCTGCCGCAAGAATTATACCCCAACTCCCTGGGACCCGGTGATGGCGGCGTGGAGCAAGCTTTCGCGTTCCCTTCTCGCCACGGCCTCATCAAGCCTAAAACTCTTCATGGTTCCGTCGGGCGCCGTCCAGGTGAACGTCCGAGGGAGCCTACGCGGAGGAGCTTCAATCCGAGGAAGGTTTGGGATCTCCGGCGGCAGCGACGACAATGACGACGACCACCACGACGGCGACGGGGTCCCGGCCCCCACGCCGGCGTCCCCCGTGGCCTCAGGAATCAACTCAGGGGCTCAGCAGCGACCTCTGCAGCAGGCAGCGACTCAGGGGCTGGGGCAGCAGCCTCAGTAACTGCCCCTTGGTCGAGCGGCAACTGCGGCCCCGCAGTCGGGACCACCTTAGTCTCCATGACTGGGCTGGCTCCGGCTCAGCGGGGTATGCTCGCGGGTGCCGGCTCGGCTGGGGCAGGCTCTTCAAGGGGAGCAGTCGGAGCGGTCTCCTTGAGATCGATGTCGGCACGCTTCCTACATCACAAGACAGTCACCAAAGTACCACTGCAACAGACAAGAATCTCAGAAGATCCGGAGCAGCTTCCTGCCAGGCAATCCGGGTCCTGGTGGAGCGCTACCTCTGATTGTCGGCCCGGCTGGCGAATCAGTCGGCGGAGAAGTGGCAGCTGGAGGCGGCCCCGTTGGGGGCGTAGCCGACTCAGACACCCGCGTGCTTGGCGGATCCCACTCAGATCGTGCACTCGGCGGTGCTTTTGCCGGGCTTGGCAATGTCGAGCTCGGCCATACAAGTCCCAACCTGGGACTTGATCGCCTGGGCGCCGTGGCGACGGTGTCCTTTATCTTCAAGCTTCCTGCCACGGCGCGCGGCGTCATGGCCCCCTCGCCCCGATACAGAATAGGCTTCTTCCCCGCTCTCCTGGAGTCGGGTTCGGCAGCAGAGGGGCTCCTCAGCCCCTTCTTTGATTTGACGGCTGACAACGGGCGTGAGTCCTCATCAAACTCCTCACACCACTACAGATGAATCCACAAAATACATCACACAACGCCGGGCAATCATACATACAGGCCCATGTGCGTTCGTCACAGAAGAAGGTTAAAGATTACCTTGGTACGGGGCCGAATGAAGCTATAGGCCGCGACCCGGCAATTATCGTCTTCGGTCGCGATCACCCCTTCGGAGAAGTAACCAAACAGGGTCTCGGTCACTGTGCACTTGTTAGCCGACTCGTTGCTCACTCGGTCAGGATAATTTTTGCCCTTAAAAGCCCAGCCAAATGCGCTCCTCAGCTTCAGTGGCTGGATGCGCTGAGTCAGGAAGCGATGAGCCACCCAAGGTCCAGTCAGGCCAGCTTTCTTGAGGTCATCTAATTTCCCCAACAATTGGTGTATTTGCCCCATCTCCTCATAGGTTGGTTCTGCCGACCAACTTGGTAAAACTACCAGCGGCATGCCGGTGAATGGACGCAAGGAGGGAGCCAGATTTGTGCAATAGAACCACTCCTTGTGCCAGCCTTTCAAGGAAGATTTCAAGGGGAGATCAAGATATGTCTTCTTCCTATCACTCCTCAACTAGAGACCGGCCCCCCCAATCATATTAATGTTAGTTTTGGAGGGCTGGGGTTTGATGTGGAACAGATGCCTGAAGAAATTAAAATGGAGTTCCACACCTAAAAAACACTCGCAAAGAGTGACAAATATGGAGATTTGAAGAATCGAGTTGGGATTCAAATTCACCAACTCCAGCCCATAGAAGTCAAGGATGCGGCGGAAGAAATCAGAAGAGGGAAGGCACAAACCCCGATCGAAAAAAGAGGCAAAAACTACTGTTTCTCCAGATTGGGGATTTGGGACCGACTCACCCTTAGCCGGCCGCCAACGAATCACCTCCTGACTGGGCAACTTCAATTGACTCTCCAGCAGCCTCAGTTTCACCGAGCCGCAATCCAAAGTTGGCCAGGCATTCCCCGGCACACCCGCAAGATCCGAAGCTTTCGGCATGATTGGGAGCAAAAAGATTTGGGGGAGAAGCGAATCGGGGGCTTGGAACAGACGAAGAGGATTGGAATCGCCCGAGTTCAGGTGAGGAACAGCACAGCTAACCCTAGCCGAGTGGGAGGTGAAAAGTTGGGCACGAAGGTGGAAGACGAAGCGATTGGCTGATTTGGGGAAGATGAAGGAATCCTTTTCTCTCTCCCCGCTTTTTATAGAGCCGATGCCGACTAAATGGGCTTGGGCCTACACAATCAGCACTGGGCCACCAAGATATGAGTTCCTACAGTAGCATGCTCCATGTGGGCCGCCCGCAGGCTGAGTTGAAATTATAGCGCTGGTGCTACTAACAGGAGCCGATGAGGTAAATAGATATGCTTCATGAGAGCCTTATTGTTAAACATATATGTTTGGGTATCTGTTCTATCCACCAGGTCTCGAGGATATATCCTTACACGGATCACAAGCTGGTCTTCATTAAAATTAGGGATGTAGGTATCTTTCTCGAGTACACCTGACCACGCCATGGATTTATTTTCATAAAGTGGTACTCAGCCTACATGCGTGGCCATCAGTTGCCATGAGCAACATTATTCCAGCCGATATGACGCTGAAGAGTCTAACTTTCGAGTAGTGCACTACTCGGGAGAGACTATAAATCTCTCATTCCCGCTGACATGATGCGGAGGAGTCTAGCTTCTGGGTGGGACGCCACTCGGGAAAGACTACAAATTCCCTTTCTAACTGACATGACGCTGAAGAGTCCCACATACGAGTAGCATCCTACTCGGCAAGACTATAAACACACATTCCGACTGACATGAAGTTGAAGAGTCCTACATACGAGTAGTTCCTTACTCGGCAAGACTATAAATCGCATTCCGGTTGACATGATACCGAAGAATCTCATATACCAGTAGAAATCTACTCGAGAAAGATTATCAGGTTAAAGATTTTTGACTTTATGTTTAATTGTCTTTACAATTAAGCACAAAGTCGGAGGCTACACCTAATAGGTGCACCTATTTGGTGCACACTATTCACACATCTACATGAAGCCCTTCATAGCCTCGCTGCTAGCTGACATAAAGTGGGACTCGGGAAGAAGACCTACTCGGACAAAGAGTACTCGGGAGCATCGCACTTAGGCAATCTTCACGGCAGAGGATGAGCACTTGGCATCAGTTGTGACTCAACTATGAAGGTCTCAGGGGCTACTGTGGAGGCCATGGGCCCCGGGTACCTCATCACCAGTATATGGGCCACTCGGATAGAGTATGGGCCGAATCATGTAATCAGAGATAAGATAGCACCCGGCAGACTTTACCTTGAGCAATAAGGAATAGTAGTCTTAGTCGGATAGGTTTCTATCTCTAAGAAGGAAATCGCTTGGCTGTATCCGGCTGGGATCCTTATCATGTACCCCTGCCCCCCAGTATATAAGGGGAGGCAGGGTGCCCCTCAAAGGGCGACGAGATCATTGATCGACAAACATCTCAGAGGAATTACACCACAACTGGACGTAGGGTATTACCTCACCTCGAGAGCCTGAACCAGTATAAAATCTCTTTGTGTTCCTCTGCAGTCCACCGAGTTTCCCCTTGCCGAGTAGCCCTATAGTTCTATTGCCGGTGTAAAACATCGACAGTACTTGATCTTGGGTATCAAGTTTCTCTTCCCGGAAAACCGCTTGATGAAGCCGTAGAGGGACTCGCTCTTCCTTTGATGGCACTAATACAAATCGTACTCGAAAGATGGCCTCTTGTAGGTTTCTTGGAAGTTTGCAACGAAGCGTTCACGGAGTTTCCCCCAGGAGCCAATTGACCGCCTGGAAAGCCCTGTCAGCCACGTTCTTGCTAAGTCAGCCAGGGCGACGGGTAGGTAATTTTCCATAGCCCTGTGATCGTCTCCAGCCGCTCGTATCACCATGGTGTACACGGTCAGCCAGGACTCCGGGTTGGTCTTGCCGTCGTACTTCTCTATACCAGTCAGCTTGAAGCCGGATGGCTAGTTGACCTGTTGCAGTTCGTGGGTGAACGCCAGAATTCCTTCATCTGGGTGAGGTCTCCGACTTCAACTGCAGCAATGGAACCACTTGTGGTGGAGGCCGAAGCGCTCATGCTCATCCTTGACTAGGCGTCGTTCATCCTCCTCATGTTCCTGGCACTGGGCATTGATGTCATGACGGAGATCTAGCTGTAGTCGTCCTCGAGCATCTTGGTTGTCATGGTGCTCCTCGTGGTGATCTCGCCGTCGGTCATTGTTTCGATTGCCGAGTGACGAATGACGGGACTCCGAGTGATGCTGACTAGAGCCAGCTGCCCGGAATCGTGCTGAAGCAGACGAGATCGTTGCATCTGAAGCTGTCTTGTTTGATGGTATGATTGTGTCTCCAGACTGTTGTTATTGTTGACATACTGCAGCAGTGATCATTGCCTTGATCCTTGCAATAATCGGAGTATCCTGGTGGTCAGCCTGAACTACAAGGTGTCTAGTAGTGTGGCAGCAGCCACGACGTTCTACTGTGGGGTCACGAAGACGTCGTGGTTGCCTACTCGAGTTTGGAGTATCTTTTGCTGAGCAGTCCGCCCAGCCTTGCGTAGGTTGTCATTGCGAGCGTCGCACTCGGCTTCCAAGCGTCGTGCGTCTTCCTCCTGTTGCTCACGCATTCGACGAGCTTCCTCTTCTTGTTGGTCGCGTAGTCGTCACGCGTCTTCTCCAAGGGTTGATCCCTTTGATGCCATGAACACTTCGCGTGGTGGAGAGATGCTTCCCGAACTGCTATCCGATTGTGAGTCGGAGTCGGAGTAGTTTAGGGGGGTGATTACAACTCCAACCTCCCTAGATCCGATCTCGAGCGGCTCTGGGCCGTATCCGAATCAGGTTCCAGGGGATTGGTTCTACCGCATCTGACTTAGATTGAAGGTGTCGCGGCATTACTGAGTCCGAACGGGCGATTGACGATCTCCTCCTTCCCTAGCCCAATCTCGGCCGGCTCAAGGCCGAGTCCAAGTCGAACACCGGGAAAAAGAGTTGTCCCTGGACTTGTAGGTCTTGGAAATTGTCACAGCAAATCACCAAAGATTGCTGCGGCGTTGAGTATGCCGACTGGCGTGAAGCCGGCCTGGTCCCTGGCCGATTGGGTTGAATCCGAGTCAGTCAGGGTGAGATTGTCGAGTATGTCGGCGACGAAGTCGAGGCTCCCAAAGCTAATTGTTTGCCTGGGGAAGAACTTGACACCATCGACTCCGGTGATTAAATCCATCAGGCTTGATGACGATAATCTCGATGAAACCCCTACCTGGCGCGCCAACTGTCGATGCTTTGTATCGGCAATAATAATATGGGGCTACTCGTGAGGCCTAAACTTGATGAACTGCAAAGGAACACGAAATGATTTTATCTTGGTTCAAGCCCTCAAGGTGAGGTAATACCCTACTTTCAGTTGTTGTGTATTGCCTTCGAGGTTTCTCTGATGAGATTTTGGTGTCTTCTCTAGTGAGATCGTTCTATCCCAGGGGTTCCTTGCCCCTCCTTATATACTGAGGAGGCAAGGTTACAAGGTAGGAATCTCAGTCAGACTTAACCAAGGGATTTCCTTTTAGGAACACAACATAACCAGCTAGGAACACAACATAACCTCACATGGCCCTGTGGATGACTTCACCAAGGGATTGCAACTTACCACTCCGTGCCAAGCTGCGTCCACATGGGTTGGGTAGGTGTCTGTTACCCATGCCTTTGCCTGCTCCCCTGCCAACAAACGCACGTAACAGACACGAGTGCGAGGAGTGTACCACTAGAGGTAAGCCTGGTAGATGGTAGGGTCGTACAACGGCTACTCGACGTATACGTTCTGCTACATTGTCTGCCACATCTTCATCCACAGGGCCATGTGAGGCATCCACAAATTGTGGGCTAGAACACCCTTCCTCGTCTACCTGGAAACATAAATTCGAGCTGATAAGTCTTTCACGCTAACAGAAGACAAAATATAGAAAGGCAGTACTTATGAGTGGACGTTGTGGTGAAGTCAAGGAATGTAAGGCACGGGCACGGGCACGATCTGACAGAGACCGAACTGCCTCATGACCCGGTGGATGGCGTACTGGTCAACCAGTGTGTCGTGTCCTCCATGCACAAGCTAGAGAGACTCTAAGGTGCATGATGTTGTACCTCGACATCATCGTACAGTTCCCACCGCATGCTACTGTCGGTAAGCTAGTCGAACACGCGATGTAGTACCGGTACACTAGGAAAACCTACTGGTGCGCCCAGGAAGGCTGTATGGTAGAACACAGGTAGATTTTAGTGAGGACACAAATGAGTGTACTTGTAGATGACTTTTTTGAAATTCTTGTATGTGAAACATTACTTACTCGGTGCCTGACCATGTAGGTGCCCATAGTGGGCCGTCCACGGGGTCGATCCCAGCAAGGTACTCATATGGACTGGTGTCCACCACAAGTCTCCCGATCTGAAAGTGCTCGTACGCCCACATGTGCAGCAGAATGGGGCAGCCGCTAATGGTGCTTATCGCACCTACCCTGGAGGTATGATGTGGGCGCGGGTGTCTCGATCTTTTGATGAGAGGATAAGTCGATTGAAGGAGCGACGTTGGCGATCCGACTACAACCGTCCAGAAACGTTGCGCCTTAGCAATCATTACACCAACTCCAGAGGCTGTTCGCAATCTCGACGGATGCACGATCAGCCCAACCACAAGGGTAATTGTTCCTGTAAGCAGTCGAGAACTAGCAAGAACAAGATGAACAAGCAACTCAATTTACGAATAAAGATAAAGGTTTAACTCAAAGAGAACAAACGGTGGGGTTTCTAAGACGAGCAAACCAGCGATCTAACCGATCACGGGATTACACGGTAAAGTAGCAATGTTACCTTTAATCTAACAAAACTGTGGAGGCCATGGGCCCTGGGTACCTCATCACAAGCATATTGGCCACTCGGATAGAGGATGGGCCGAGTCTTGTAA
This sequence comes from Oryza meyeriana var. granulata, assembly GCA_003991445.1. Classification (NCBI taxonomy): domain Eukaryota; kingdom Viridiplantae; phylum Streptophyta; class Magnoliopsida; order Poales; family Poaceae; genus Oryza; species Oryza meyeriana. Next base: position 26,323 of record RYFJ01000748.1, read on the forward strand.
TTAGAGATATAGTAGCACCCAGCAGACCTTGTCTTGTACAATAAGGAATATTCAGTCCTAGTCGGGTAAATTGTATCTCTAAGTCGGATAGCAGTTCGGCAAGCTTCTCTCTGCCACGTGAAGTCCTTATGATATCCAAGGGCTCTACTCCTACACAAGAATCACGCCGACTATGTGAGCAGCAAGAGGAGGAGGCCCGCCAACTGCGAGAACAGCAAGAGGAAGCAAGACGCCTGTACGCCCGCAACGACGATCTGCAACAAATCCTCCAAACACGAGTCGACGACCACGACGTTTTCGTTACTCCTCAACAGAACATCGTGGCCGCTGCAACCCTACTGGACACATTCCAGCTTGGGCCTGATCACCAGGCCACCCCGACCATTGCAAAGATCAAAGCCATAATCACCACTGCTGCATGTCAACAGCACCAACAGTCGGGCGGCACACTCATACCGACCAACCGGTCGGCTTCCCCAACGGTAGTCTCATCCACCTCAAAGTGACACCGAGTGGCTGGCTCCAGTCAGCCGCACACGGAGGCACGTCAGACGTCACTCGGTAGCCCCAACAACAACCGGCGGCGTCAAAGCAACCATTGGGACAACCAGGATCTCCGAGACCGACTACGGCATGACCTCCGGCGGGACATCAATGCTCGGCGCCGCGAACGAGAAGAAGATGAGCAACACCGATTGGAAGACGAGAATGAGCGCTTCGGCCTCCACCACGAATGGTTTCATCACCGTAGTCGGAGTCGGAGTCCTCACACAGATGAAGGTATACCAGCCTTCACCCACGAGCTTCCACAGGTCGATTGGCCAATAGGTTTCAAACCTGCTAGGGTCAAAATACAACGAGAAGACCAATCCCGAGTCCTGGCTTACAATCTACACTATGGCAATCCAAGCAGCTAGAGGAGATCACAAGGTCATGGCTAACTACCTCCCAGTCGCTCTAGCCGACTCAGCAAGGACATGGCTAACATGACTCCCAAAGAGGTCAATCGGCTCCTGGGGAGAACTCCGGGAAAGCTTCATCACCAACTTCTAGGGAACATATGAAAGGCCATCTTCCGAACACAACCTATATCAGTTGCATCAAAGGAAGAACGAGTCTCTTCGTGACTTCATCAAGAGGTTCTCTGAGAAGAAGTGTTAACGCCAAAATTTGGTAAGGCCCTGTATCAGATTCGGTCAAAGGAGAAATTACAGTCAACTGACGGAGAAAGACCGGAATCGGGAAGGAGCCGTGAAGACCGTTACTTGGCAATTATTTACTGTACCTGTTAGTTAGGCAGGTGTTTATGTTTAGGAAACCTGACCCCGTGTCCGGTCAGGATTAGTTAGCGTTTTCTGTTATAGATAGGAAATCATGTATCGTGTCCTATCAGGACTATGTCAACTCGGGGTATATATACGTATGCCCGGGTGCCTTGTAAATCATCACAACGATCAATACAAACTTCGGCGCATCGCCACCCTTTTGACGGGATCCTGCTTCTCGAGCTGGGCTGCATCGGTTAGGTCCGAACTCCTGCGAGAGGGTAAGTCTCGTCACCCCGGCTACCTATCGGCTAGGACTTCCTCGGTTAGGTCCGATATTCTAGTCGGTTTATGGTAGTCGGCTTACCATGATATATTTAGTTTATCTATGGCTGCATCAGTTCAGTTTGACCTCATAGATTGATTAGGTATATCACATCACGCTTGCGTAGATCGTATCGGCTTACTGGGAGCGGTTTATCATCAGTTTGTGCTGCATCGGTTGGGTCCGACCTACTAAACTGCTAGCGATAAACCGATCCTGCTAAGTTGATGCTTTGTGTGCAGGCATCTTATCGGGGTGTATAGCCGGTAAGTTATCTTCATCACGATCGCATTATATCTATCGGCCCATTGAGGTATCGTTATCATTGTCGGTCTGTGCTGCAACGGTTGGGTCCGATCTACTAGACTGACGATAATAGCTTTACTCTTGATGAGCCGATGGGTGTTATGCGATGGTCTTATCGGAGTGCTTAGCCGATGAGTTATCTGTTGAAGCCGACTGCACTTATTCATTGTCTTATTTTACAACCACTCTGTTTGGTAGTCGGCTGGCTCAATTATCTATCATTCATATTATTGCATGCTTTATCACATATACTTGCCTGTATTATTGTCACGATCGGCTAAGGGCTAGCCGATTGGTTTATTCTGCCGATCCAAGTACAAGTACAAGCAGGTTCCCGAGCATGACCCCAGGTGAGGGCCTGGGCACGAGCTTAGGTAAGGACCCGGGCACAGGCCCGGACAGCGGATGAAGACCCTGGGAGCCGATACAAGCAAGGGCTCGGGCACGAGCATATTTTCACGGCAATATCAGTAACACTAAACTACGATCAGCTAGAATTTATCTGATTTATTTACTTACGCATTCTGCATGTTTATTTTACCAAGTCTATAGCTGGTTTTTGAATATCCTTTCGATGATCGGCTAGCACGATACTTGCTTATTATTATGTTATTGCTCCTGCTGTCATCGGCTTTGAGCCGATGTATAAGTGCTACAGTGCGTATCGGCCATCGGCCGATGCGATGGCCGATGCGATGAGTCCAAGCCGGCTTCCAGCCGATTGGCTCACGAATTTAACATTCCTTTCTCCTTGTCAATTACAGGGTCAAATTGACTGGCACGCCTGTGAACCTCAAGACCTTAGGACCTGCACTGGAGTGAAGCAAATCTCCCAGGCCTTCGCGTGTCGCCCAGACGCCGGACGGCCCCCGGCGGGTTTTCGGCGTCAACAAGAAGAAATCAATCCCAATGATTAAGGATGAGGTCATCATCGCCGCCTTTCGAAAAGGACTCAAAGACACCTCGTTCATCGCCAAATTCACTCGGAAGCCTCCCAACTCTGTCAAGGCTTTATTCGACATGGCGAACAAGTACGCCGACTCGGCCTACGCTGTTGCTGAGGCCCTCGATGACAAAAAGGCACCCTAACAGAAGAAGCAGAAGGACACCGATGATGCGACCCCGACTAAGGTTAGGAACCGCAAACGCAAGTCGGACGGCTTCATTGTGGCAGTCGGTCACAATAGTCTTCGACCTTTAACAACTGGAGATTATCATAACAACAAGTGACATGCTCGGGGGCTCAAAAGCCCAAATGCAAGGATGGCATCCCCACTCCCAAATACCGAACAGCTAAGTCGCTTTCTGATAAATATTGCCTCACTTGGCCTTGCCAATGCCGCAGCCGCTTATACCTAATAGGTGTACAAGCTGCACTTTTTTCTGTTTTTTCTCTTAAATGATTGTAAAAGTACTCGAGTAGCATAAATCCTAATTCGAGAAACTTTGTTCCATAAAAGACGAACTCAAGTCACCCAAAACGCGTGTCTGGGAAAGAGCCATGAGCCAACTCCCGACGCTAGGGGGCTGTGATTAGTCGGGCAGAGTGCTTAAACGTAAGGGGTCAACTACTCGAAGAAATTAATATCAATAAGAGGAAGAACTCGTATTTACATATATTGTAAAATACATTTTATTCGGGTGATTGTTTTCATCATTAGATGCTACTCATCCGATATGTTTATAATGCAGGGCCAGTTCCGGATACGCATGACAGGAACCCAGGGCTACGAGCCCATCTCCTACGCTCGGGGGCTGGACCAGTCTACCAAGATACGCTCGGAATGCTCCATGAGGGCTACTGACCAAGTACTTGTGCCAGTCGGGACGTCATCTTTCCCGACTACACTCCATGTGAGCTGACAACCGACCTCCGGCGCTAGTTGGAGGTCGTATACCACTCGGCTGGGTGAGGTACGCCCCATGAGGGTCACCAGCAGAATCCTATGCTAACGCTAGGTCGGGTACCTTATTCGGTCGCAACTCCACTGAGTTAGGTACGCCCCATGAGGATCGCCAGCCAAATCCTATGCTAATGCAAGGTTTGGGTACCTTATTCGGCTAATATAACCGACCTCCGACGCCAGTCGGGGCTCATGTACTACTCGACTAAGTAGGGTACGCCCCATGAGGGTCGCCAGCCGAATCCTATGCTAATGCTAAGTTCGGATACCTTATTTGGTCACAACTCTGTCAAATCGGGTATGCCCCATGAGGGTGTTAACGCCAAAATTTGGCACGGGTCTTTAGCAAATTCGGTTAAGAGAAAATCACAGATAACCGGCGAAGATTGATCCAGAAGAGACCGAGTTTGGGAAGAGACCGTGAAGACCACAGTATGGCAGTAAATTACCTTATCTATTAATTAGGTAGTTTTGATAATTGTTAGGAAACCTGATCTCGTATCCGATCAGGGCTTGTTAGTTTTCCGTTTATAGATAGGAAAGTATGTACCGTGTCCTATAAGGACTCTTGTAACTCGGGGTATATATACGTATGCCCGGGGACCTTGTAAACTATCCACACAGATCAATCAAATTCGGCGCATCGCCACCCTTTCGACGGGTTCTTGCTTCTCGAGCGGGGCTGCATCGGTTAGGTCCGAACTCCTGCGAGAGGGTAAGACTCGTCACCCCTTACCTAGGTGTATCTGCCCTGTCTACGGCTGCATCGGTTCGGTCTGACCTCTTAGGCCGATCAGGTATACCACATCACGCGTGCGTAGATCTTATCAGCTTACTGGGGGCGATTTATCATCAGTTCGTGCTGCATCGGTTGGGTACGACCTACTGAGCTGCCAGTGATAAATCGTTCCTGCTAGGTTGATGGTTTTTGCGCAAGTGTCTTATCGGAATGTATAGCCGATAAGTTATCTTATTACATCACAGTTGCATTAGGTCTATCGGCTTGTTGAGATTCCTTTATTATTATTAATCTGTGCTGCATCAGTTAGGTCTGAACTACTAGATTGATAATAATAGATTTATCCTTGTCGAGCCGATCGGTGTATATGCGACGTTCTATCGGAGTGCTTAGCCGATAGGTTATCTTTTTATAAAGCCGACTGTATTATCTTTACTATTTTGGTCATCTATATTATCATCGGTTTTCTAGCCGATGCACATGTGTTTCCTTGGCAGTCGGCTAGCTTACTATTCTGCCTATCTATTTTATCATCGGCTTCTAGCCGATGCACATGTTATACTGACAGCTTATCTATTTACTTATAGCATTATCGGTTTCCTAGCCGATACACAGGTGCCATCGGCCATCGGCTACAAGGAGCCTACATCAGTCCGTATCAGCCGATAGCCGATGTGCGATTGCTGCTGACCCGGGCACGAGCACAAGCAAGGACCCGGGAACGAGGACCCGGGCACGGGCACGAGATCATCGGCTTTCAGCCGATGCTCAAGCATTCCTTCGGCAATCGGCTAGCAGGATTCTTATTGGCCGATTGAATCCCTGAGCTAATATTCTCCTTGTCAATTGCGGGGTCAAATTGACTGGCACGCCTACGAACCTCAAATATTTTAGGACCTGCACTGGAGCTAAGCAGATCTCCCAGGCCTTTGTATGTTCAATCGCATCAAACCAGATCATCAACAAGCTTCTTGGCACACCCGGTGGTTTTTGGTGCGAACAGAGGGTCGTTAGCCGAATCATATGCTAATGCAAGATTCGGGTATCTTATTTGGCTATAACTCTATTGAATATGGTACGCCCCATGAGGGTCGCCAGCCGAACCTTATGTTAACGCAAGGTTCGGGTACCTTATTCAGCTTTGTCGAAGTCAGAGAAGACCTATGTCGTCAAAGCGCATTCGGAGTTCTCATGCACTGCGTCACACCTAAGGAGGGCAAGCAGATCCTGCAATATACCTACTCAGGCTTTTGTGGCAACCAGGCTACATCTAGAACATAAGTCAGAAAGGCTTGTGAACAAGGATTCTTCTGGCTGATTGACGTTACCGACGCTAGAATACTCATCCTAACATGCGATGGATGCTGCTTTTATAGAGCCTATGCTGGGTGGGTCAGTTTAGGTTAGCTTATTCGGTAGTAGGCCACCAAGATATGAGTTTCTATAGTAGCGCGCTCAATGTGGGCCGCTTGCTGGCTGTGTTAAAATCGCAATGCTGGTGCTACCAACAAGAACCGATGAGGTAAACAGATATGCTTCATGAAGGCCTAATTGCTGAACACATATGTTTGGGTATCTGTCTTATCCACCAAGTATCGAGGATGTCTTATCCACCAAGTATCGAGGATACATCCTTATAAGGATCATAATCTGGTCTTCATTAAAATTGGGGATGCAGGTATCTCTCTCGAGTACACCTGACCACGCAATGGATTTAATTTCATAAAGTGGTACTCGGCCTACATGCTTGGCCACCAGTTACCATGAGCAATATTATTCCAGCCGACATGACGCCAAGAGTCTAACTTTCGAGTAGTGCACTACTCGGGAGAAACTATAAATATTCTTTCCAGCTGACATGACGCTGACGAGTCTAACTTCCAAGTGGGACGCCACTCGGGAAAGACTATAAACACCCTTTTTCCAGTTGACATGAAGCTAAAGAGTCCCATATACGAGTGGCATGCTACTCGGCAAGACTATAAATCATAATCCGGTTGACATGAAACCAAAGTGTCTCATATACCAGTAGTATACTACTTGGGAAAGACTACAAGGTTAAAGATCTCTGACTTTATGTTTAATTATTTCACAATTAAAGCACAAAGTCGGGGGCTACACCTAATAGGTGTGCCTATTCAGCGCACACTATTCATACTTCAACATGGAGCCCTTCATAGCCTCGCTGCCAGCTGACATGAAGCAGGACTCGGGAAGAAGAAGCACTCGGACAAAGAGTACTCAGGAGCAATGCACTCGGGCAATCTTCACCGTGGAGGATGAGCACTCGGCATCAGCTGTGACTCAACTATGAAGGTCTCAGGGGCTACTCTGGAGGCCATGGGCCCCGGGTACCTCATCACAAGTATATGAGCCACTCAGATAGAGGATGGGCCGAGTCTTGTAATTAGAGATATAGTAGTACCCGGCAGACTTTGCCTTGTACAATAAGGAATATACAATCCTAATCGGATAAATTGTATCTCTAAGAGGAGATCCCTTAGCCGTAATCCGGCTGGGACTCCTACCTTGTAACCCTGTATATAAGGGGAGGCAGGGCGCCCCCTAAGGGCAGGCTGAATTGGTTCACCAGAATCACCACCATACATCCTCAAAGAAATAACATCACAACTGGACGTAGGGTATTAATAGGATGGGAGGATGACCACAGGGGTGTTGGGGTCATTCTCCAACCCTAGGACGCATCCCTAATGGACCCAACTTGATACATGGGCCTTTGGCCCAAAAACGGTGACGCAGCACCTTAAACAGAAAGCCTCTCATCACTAAAACGATGATGGCGGACGATTCTGAGCAGATTTGAGTATGAATCTAGATCTGTTGGAAATTAGACTTGATAAGCTTTCCGTGAAGTACTAGAACTCCCAAATCGGAGTTCGTATAAAGTCGTGGCGGCAGTCACAAGTTGGTGCTGTCCTACAGTCCGAATCCTGCCTGCGCGAATCCCTTTCCTTGTTGATCTCCTCCATCATTCCTGAGCAACAACAACATGCGTGGATCTCCATGGTCTACATAAGTTGGAGACAAACTTATAAACGAACTCACCTAATAATTAAGCTGACGTGCACGAGCGCGAGTAAGCGGCGGCGTAGGTGTGAACATATCGATGGTGTTGATGTCCTCATCATCCCCCCCCCCCCCCCAACTTGCATTTGAGTCGTCCTCGACTCAAGCTCATCTTCTTCGTCCAAATATGGCTTCAAATCTGCAATGTTAAATGTGGAACTAACCCCAAAATTTGCAAGCAGATCAAGCTTATATGCATTCTCATTAATTCTCTCTACCACTTTAAAAGGTCCATCAACTCTAGGCATCAATTTAGACTTTCTCAAATCAGGAAACCTATCCTTCCTCAAATGCAACCAAACCAAATCTCCGGGTTCAAAAATCAATTGCCTTCTACCTTTATCACTAGTGATCTTGTACTTAGCATTCATACGCTCTATGTTTTCTTTGGTGGTCTCATGCAGTTTTAACATCAATTCAACATGTTACTTAGCATCAAAATTCAATTTTTCAGAAGATGACAAAGGCAACAAATCAATTGGAGCGCAAGGTACCAACCCATAAACAATCTCAAACGAACACATCTTTGTAGTAGAATGCAGTGAACGATTCTAGGCAAATTCAATATGAGGCAAACAATCTTCCCATATTTTAATGTTCTGCTTCAAAACTGTCCGTAACATAGTAGACAAAGTTCTATTCACAACTTCAGGTTGACCATCAGTTTGAGGATGACAAGTAGTAGAAAATAAAAGCTTAGTTCCCAATTTAGCCCATAAAACTCTCCAAAAGTGACTAATAAATTTAGTATCACGATTAGAAACAATTGTATTTGGCACACCATGTAAGCGAATAATCTCTCTAAAGAACAAATCAGCAATATGAGTAGCATCATTAGTTTTATGAAATGGTATGAAATGTGCCATTTTAGAAAATCTATCCACAACAACAAAGATGCTATCACGCCCCTTCCTAGTCCTAGGCAATCCCAACACAAAGTCCATGAAAATGTCTTTCCAAGGAACACTAGGTACGGGTAAAGGCATATACAAACCATGTGGATTTAAATGTGACTTAGCCTTTTGGCAAGTAGTGCAGCAAGAGACAAACCTCTCCACGTCCCTTCTCATCTTTGGCCAAAAGAAATGACTAGCAAGAACGTCTTCCGTCTTCTTTGCTCCAAAATACCCCATCAGCCTGCCTCCATGCGCTTCCTGTAGCAACAACAAACGAACGGAGCTAGCTAAAATGCATAGCTTGTTAACTCTAAACACAAACCCATCATTGAGGACAAATTTATTCCATGTCTTTCCATCCTTACAATGCAACAACATATCTCTAAAATCAGCATCATGCACATATTGGTCCTTAATTGTGTCTAAGCCAAAAATTTTATAGTCAAGTTGTGTTAATAAGGTATACCTCCTAGACAAAGCATCAGCAATGATATTCTCTTTTCCCTTCTTATGTTTTATTACATAAGAAAAAGACTCAATAAATTCAACCCACTTAGCATGTCTACGGTTCAATTTACTTTGACTACGAATATGCTTTAAAGATTCATGATCAGAATATATAACAAACTCTTTCGGCCACAAATAATACTGCCAAGTTTCTAAAGATCGAACTAAAGCATATAATTCTTTATCATAAGAAGAATAATTCAGCATAGACCCACATAATTTCTCACTGAAATATACAACAGGTTTACCTTCTTGAATCAGCACGCCTCCAATCCCTACTCCGCTAGCATCACACTCAAGTTCAAAAGTTTTACCAAAATCAGGAAGCTGGAGCAGTGGTACATGAGTCAATTTGTCTTTAAGCATATTGAAAGTGTCTTCTTGTAGTTGCCCCCATTGAAACTGGACGCCTTTCTTTGACAACTCGTTCAATGGTGCAGCAATTGTACTGAAATCCCACCCAAAACGATGATAGAATCCCGTGAGTCCGAGGAAACTTCGCACCTGTGTGACCGTTTTAGGAGTCGGCCAACTCTGAATTGCCTCAACCTTGGCTTGATCAACCTCAATCCCCTATGGAGTAACAACATAGCCAAGAAACGAGACTCGATCGGTGTAAAAACTGCACTTCTCAAGGTTACCAAATAAACGTGCAGTGCGCAAATCATCAAAAACAGCATGTAAATGGTCAAGATGATCCTCTAAAGATTTGCTATAGATCACAATATCATCAAAATATACCACCACAAAGCGACCAATAAAAGCACATAAAACTTCATTCATTAATCTCATGAAAGTGCTAGGAGCATTTGTTAAACCAAAAGGCATTACTAACCACTCATACAATCCGAACTTAGTTTTAAATGTTGTTTTAGATTCACCTCCCAATTTCATGCGAATCTGGTGGTAACCGCTACGCAAATCGACTTTAGAAAAAATAATAGAGCCACTTAATTCATCAGGCATATCAGCTAACATAGGAATAGGATGATGATAGCGAATTGTAATATTATTAATAGCTCTACAATCGACACACATACTTCATGACATCTCTTTCTTAGGCACCAAAATCACCGGAACAGCATATGGACTAAGAGACTCGCATGCGTACCCCTTGTCAAGCAATTCTTGAACTTGACACTGAATCTCCTTTGTTTTCTCCGGGTTGGTCCTATATGGCGCACAGTTAGGTAGGGAAGCTCCGGGAATCAGATCAATTTGATGCTCAATCCCACGCATCGGTGGCAGCCCCGGTGGTATCTCCTTTGGAAAAACATCCTCACACTCCTGCAAAAGGTTAGTGACCGCAAAAGGAAAAAAGAAGGGTATATCCTCAAATAAAAATAAAGCCTCCTTGCATACCAAAGCATAGCAAACAGCATTACTTGTATCCACATTGACAATATCAGATTTAGTAGCGAGCAAACAAACACCTTTCATTTTAATCACATTTTTCTTCTCATGTTCAGATTTAGATTCTTTCTTCTTATGTTGCTCGAGTTCCCTTGCTACCATCTAATTTTCACTTTTAACATGCTCCTGATTTTTCTCTTTATTGGCTCTAGCAACCTCATCCTTCAAAATAGCTTTAGGAGACATAAGATGTAACACAATTTTCTTTTCATTATGCATAAAAGAGTATTGATTTGTTCTACCATGATGCAACGTGTCTTTATCATATTGCCAAGGTCTACCCAATAGCAAAGAGCAAGCATGCATAGGTATGACATCGCAATCAATAAAATCACAGTAAGAATCAATCGCAAAATTCAACCGAACCAATTGTGTCACCTTAACTCTGCCGCTGTTGTTGAACCACTGAATGTAATATGGATGCGGGTGCAGTTTAGAGTGCAACACAAGCTTAGTGACCATCTCAGTACTTACCAAGTTTCTACAACTTCCCCCATCGATAATGGTGCTTACAGGATCACTCATTGACGACGCACTTCGTCTGAAATAAGTTATGCCGCTGGTTCTGCTCCGCTTTGCTCATTTGTGCACTCAACACACGCTGCACAATAAGACTCTCATAGTGCTCGGCATCTTCAGCACCAATATGTTTCTCATCTTCACTTCCTGCATCATTAGCTGCAAGCAATGCAAGTGTATCCTCATCCAAATCACTAGCGGAAGAATACTCACCATTCTCATTAATAATCAGAACGCGTTTACTGGGGCAGTCCCTTCGTAAATGTCCAAAACCCTTGTATTGATGGCATTGAACATCCCTTGTTCGTCCTATGGAAGCAACCGAAGAAGCACTCTTGGTAGGTGTTTGTACAGAACCTTTGGTTGCCTCTGAAGCACGTGGTGCTATGTTAGAAGGTGGTGGCCGCGGTTTGCTGTTGGAGGGCAATGGTGTAGCTAGACGGCTTGGCAGGGCAGCGGCGCTCCGAGGTGTCCATGGAGCTCTCCCTGCAGAAAAGTTAGCTTTTGTGCGTGTACGTCGTCCCTGCACTTCTCTTTCAGCTTTGCAAGCATAATGAAACAATCGAGTCATATTATTGTACTCTTTGTAGCTAAGAATATCATAAATTTCTCGGTCTAAACCACCCAAAAATCTAGCCATAGCAGCCTCCTCATCCTCTACTAAACCACAACGCAACATGCCTATTTGCAATTCTTGATAATATTCTTCCACACTTTTGTTATCCTATTTCAATTGTTGCAGCTTATTTAACAAATCACGTGCATAATATGAAGGTACAAATCTAGCATGCATAATCCGTTTCAAACCATCCCAGTTAGGTGACATAGCATTCATATGTGTACGACGGTACTCACTCCACCAAATAGAAGCATAATCAGTAAAGTCACTAGTAGCAGCCCTAACCCTCCTATTTTCTGGAATATCATGGCAAGCAAACTTTTGGTCTACTGCTAACTCCCACAAAAGATAAGTATCAGGGTCATATTTACCATCAAAAGGAGGCATAGTGAATTTTATCTTACCAAACAAATCATCATTGCCACGTACCTCACGGCGTGGCCGGTGGGGAGCCATGCCGGTGCGGTTGAATCTAAGTCATCACTGGTCTGGATCATCCTCAGAGTCAGCAATATAGTCATGCTCGTCCACCTCACTGCCCATGACTCCATATCCGCCAGCAGGAACATTGGGCACCACTAGAGGTGCCACCCGGGGTGCTTGGGCGATCTCATCAAGGCACCTCATAATATCAGCAAGGGCGGTGTTCACGGTGCCCATGGAAGCTTCTAGGGCCATGAGCTTAGTGTTGGTCGTAATCTGCGTAGCCTCCATATGAGCTAGCCGCTCATTGGTGATACGCACATCTTCCTCAAGACCTACTGTGCGCACCCTCACTTGGGTAGCAAAATATTGTATGATTCCCTTGGTTCGGGGTGAATGTGACGCTCCCTCATTCTGTTCTTCAGACTCTGCCATGGTTAGGAAAAGAAACAGAAAATAAGGACAAATATACACAAGAAGGTTCCTCGACACTACTAGGATGTAGCTAGTGTAAGTCTCTCACTCTCAACCTATTCAAACAAGCTCTTACCAATTCTTACCAAGCTAAACAGGAGGTGATGGCAACCGTTAGATTGGAGCAAACCCCTAGAGAAGGTGTATTGACGCCTTGGTTGCTAAATCCTTATCAAGTGATACTCGAACCGGTGGAGCTATAGGAGGGCTAAAAGTAAACAAAGGAAAACTAGAACCACGTTAGTCAAAGCAAGTTGAATAATCGTTCAAAGTTGGCACCGTGCTGGTCCTAGGCTAGGACGTACTAGAGACGCGAGCCTAACCACAAATGACGTCACAAATGAAGGTAGGGAAAACAAGCTCTGAACAGCAAGACTGCACACTTTTTTTTTGTCGCCCCTTTTTTTGGCACCTTTTTTTTGCAACTAAGAACTCAAGAACAGTAAAACGTTAGGAAGGTGCAACTCAAGCTGATGTAAGGTGTGGCCTGTAGAAATTTGTGAGCGTGCTTTAAAACCCGTGCTAAAACTTTGGACCTCGAAAACTCAATCTTCCTAGCTGAATTTCATAAAAAAATTTTGTACAAACCCGGCGAAACAGGGAAGAACCTTCTGGGAAATTTTCCGTAGATATCCACAGAGTACTTATTTGCCCGATTCTGAGACCATATGCAAAAGTTATACCTATTTTAAGGTAAGTAGCGCGTGTTAGGGTTTCGCGGCTCAACCCCACCTCGGATCGGCAAGGACTCCCACTCGGACTCAAACACAACTCCTCCTTGGATTCGACCAGACCAACTCGGACTCAGCAAACCCTAGATTGAAGACTCGACCGGTGGTTATGGTGATGATGGTGGCGATATGGCGTGGCAAGAACTCAAAACTCTAAACGACTAGACGCTAAGACCAGCAACTCGACACAACGATGCAACAGAAAACTCAACAAACTTAAACTAAGCAGAACTAGTAAAAGGCTCGAATTGTCTTGGACCTCGGTAATCTAATCTACTATTGTTGGCTTCTGGACTGTAGGTAAAAAAATTACAAAACAAGAAATCTCTCACTGAGCAACCTTGAGCTCTGATACCACTTGATGTGGACGCGGGTGTCCCGATCTTTCGATGAGAGGATAAGTCAATTGGAAGGAGCGACGTTGGTGATCCGACTACAACCGTTTGGAGACGTTGTGCCTTAGCAATCATTACACCAACTCCAGAGGCTGTTCGCAATCTCGACGGATGCACGACAGCCCAACCACGAGAGTAATTGTTCCTGTAAGCAATCAAGAACTAGCAAGAACAAGATAAACAAGCAACTCAATTTACGAATAAAGATAAAGGTTTAACTTAAAGAGAACAAACGGTGGGGTTCCGAAGACGAGCAAACCGGCGATCTAACCGATTATGGGATTACACAGTAAAGTAGCGACGCTAACTTTAATCTAACAAAACCCAATTTATTTGTGGTGGCTCTAAAGGTATTCATAGGATGGAGGATGACCACAGGGGTTTTGGGGTCGTTCTCCAACCCTAGGACGCGTCCCTAATGGACCCAACATGATACATGGGCCTTCAGCCCAAAAACGGTGATGCAGCACGTTAAACAGAAAATCTCTCATTATTAAAACAATGATAGTGGACGATTCCGAGCAGATATGAGTATGAATCTGGATCCGTTGGAAAGTAGACTTGATAAGCTTTCTGTGAAGTACTAAAACTCCCAAATCAGAGTTCGCATGAAATCATGGCGGCCATCACAAATTGGTGCTGTCCTACAGTCCGAATCCAGCCTACGCGAATCCCTTTCCTTGTTGATCTCCTCCATCATTCCTGAGCAACAACAACATGCGTGGATCTCCATGGTCTACATAAGTTGGAGACAAACTTAGAAACAAACTCACCTGATAATTAAGCTGATGTGCACAAGTGCGAGTAAGTGGCGGCGTAGGTGTGGACATATCGATGGTGTTGATGTTCTCATCAAGGTAGCACCGAGAGGCCTTGGTACGTAGCACACAGGACCGCTGAGGCCACAAGTACTGCGACATGTCCTCAACCGCAGAGTCAGCAATCTCCCTCCCGATGGACACGAAGTGCTTGTCGATGCTATCCCCCTAAGACATCGTGAACATCGTCCAGCTGAACAGCCACAGCAAGTAAGCCTCAAGGTGACGGCTAACGACCTCAGGGGTCACATCAGGACATCTATACTCAGCCTGTGGAAAAACAAGTAATTGTGTCAATAAATGGAACAAATCACATGGTAATAATATACATGACGTTTCACAAGAAATGACTTTTCATACCTCAAACTGTTGCAGCCACGCCTGCGTAGACCTGTAAGTGCTATTGAAAGTCTTGTAATGCCTCCCGGCAAGCAAAGCAGACTGAACTGCAATGAACCTCTGTAGGATCTTTGTCCGCCAGGTCAGAGTGGTGTCCACAGGAACTACGGCCTAGCCTGTGATTGGTAGACCGAGAAGGAACGTAACGTCCTGGAGTGTAACCGTCATCTCCCCGATCGGCAGGTGGAACATGTGAGTCTCCTACAATCCACCAGAGTGGTAAGAAGGGACCGGTCAAAGTTGAACCTCTTCGATGTGTCATGGCCATCCCCTGCACCGTGAGCCTTGACCAAACAAATGAGCGGCAGCAAGTCTACAGCACACAGCCTGCGAAAATTTAAGTTAGAACCCGAAAATACTATGCTCAATAGGAAGAAATAGATAGCAATGATCGTACCTGGGTAACCACTGTGAATCGACAGTCCACAGTGTCATCGGAGTCCTTGTGCGTTGTGCAGTAAACTCGATCCTGGGCTGTCCAGGAGATGGCTGAACCATACAGAGTAAGCTACGGTGATGCGCATCTATCTCTGGATCGAGCAGCTTGTTCATCCAATCGCCCTCATCAGCTGCCATCCCTGCAAAAATAATTAATTAGAAATGCATCATAAAATCCAATAGGATCAACAAGTATGGAAAAATTGAAGTTACAGTACGCACTGCAATAACGATTAATGGATTAAAGTACAGAAATATATAGTAACACAGTACGATATTTATATACATTAAATAAAATATAGTAACTGACAATACCACAGCAGGTACTCATAGGAAGTAAATTACAACAACCCACAGTGCCAAAGAATAGGTTTACACATAACAAAATAACACAGAAATAGTACAGTAGGTTTACAAACCAAATAAATAACAAACATTACAACAAAAAAATTCATCCATGATACATCACTCTGAGTTTCGGTGAGGGCCTTCTTGGGTCCCTTGGGCGTTGTCCCCTCGATTCTTCGTTGGTCCTTGCATGTCTTATATGTGTCCAACTTTCTTACAAATAGAATACTTCTTCACTCGATTTCCTAATTGTGACTCGTCCATGTCATTCTTTATACATCTACTCTTGCGAATGCCTACCTTTGAACTTGGTCTGTCGAAATCTGGAACATAATGCCTTGACCTACCGGGGTTACCTACGAAGGACCCAACTATACCATAACCAAATAACTCATATGACCATGTGTTCATGACATTGCCAGGTAAAATGCCCGATGCCATCTTGAAAGTACCACAGGCAGCCATGACATGAGAGCAAGGTTTGTGGAGTAGTTGTGGCTTATTGCGCATGCACATACAATAAGTGTCATACAAAGTTCATTCTTGAATCATCAACTCACGGTTAGTTCCACGATCACCTAGATCCCGATATAGTACTTCAAAACGGAGCATCGGTGAAACTATTTTATATGCAGTATGCAAAGCTGCTTTTTTAGCCTTCTCTGACATGTACTTTGTAATCTTCTTTGAGTATAACATTTTCTAATCCCTCCAGATTATTTCCGCAGAAAACAATTTGTCTACAAAGTATTTACTTATCCCTCTTAGTAGACCCTCGATTATGCCAACTAACGGAGACGACGTGTACACTTCATTACCCAGTTATATTTTTTCGCAAAGTTTGTAGTCATTATGCCGTATATCGCCCCATGAGTATCATGTAATAATGCTCACTACTCCTTCGGCTCATATAGAATCCAATCATAAAAACACCGAATTTGCGTCCTTTGCCTCCGTTCACGTGTCCGACCATCTTCTGTTGGCAGAGGGTCTAAGTGTTGTGGAGCCTCACAACTCGGTACATTCTACCCTCCATCCTTCTTTGTCTTCTTCTGTATCGGCATTCCAGCATCCTTATATTTCCTGGTCAGCACGTCCATGTTTTCCAGAGCTGGTTAAATTTCATTTCCTGGTTCTGCGCATACAGCTACTTGAACATGTTCATTAGATTCTTATTCTTGAATTGCTTATAAAAATACACTCCCAAGTGCCTCATGCACCACCGGGACTACAAATCTCCCTAGTATTTACCGTCCTCAGTGCCTTCTTTTAGAGATGCGATGGCACTAAGCAAATCGGCATGCTGATCATGTATGATGCACACATTTGGCCGTTCACCAACAACACCTATCTTTAAATTTCACAAAAACCATAGGCAGCTCTCGTGGTTCTCGCTTTCAATGAAAGCAAAATCTATAGGGACAAATTGATTGTTGACATCAACTGTTATTGCAGTCATCAACATCCCTATGTACTTCCTAGTCAAGAAGGTACTATCTATGTACATCAACGATCGACAATAACGAAAAGCATTAATACATGGATCATGGGAGAAGAATGTCTGCTTAAGAATCTTGCATCCGGCTAGACATACTGCATCCGTTTCAACATGATCATCATATGTACCCGGATTTCATTCCTACAAGACATAAAGGTATGGGAGCAAATTGTGATACGAATATTTAAATGTACCGAGCCTCATATGTAGAGCCTTCTGTTTTGTCCTCCATGCCTTCGTATAATTGATTTTATATTGATATCTATTTGCTATTACTGCTATGATTGCCCCAGACTCATAGTCTATGTTCTAAACAATCTTTTTGTATATGTATGTCAATGGCAGGTTTCGATGAGTCATCATGGTGTCCTTTGCAATGCATGTGTAATACACGACTATGGAACACAACCAGTAATTTCCCCACTTCGGCTTGTACGTATGTACTCTTGCAAGACAGGCCCCATTCTCACATGCCACATCGTAAACCGTGGGTGTTGATTTCTTCACAAAGAAAGCTCTACGTATTGATATTGCCCAAGCCTTCATTTCGTCTTGCACTGCTTCCTTAGTTGGGTACATTGACTTTACCTTTATTAAATTTTCACCGTAAACACAACCTGCATCTCTACCGTCCCTAACAGCAAGCTAAGAGAAGTCATCCGTGCTCCACTACGTAGGGACGGGTCCTATGTTCACTTCCTATTTGTCGTCAAAATCATCCTCCGAAACATCCATCCTTTCCTCAAATTCTTTACCTTCCCTCTCAAGCACTTCTAACACACCAGGAATATACTCCCCTTCATCAGCCACCTCTTGTGGCTACCATCTGTATACAGAATCAGACGCTATTGGTTGATCATTGCCAAGGTCAACATTTGCCAACTTGTTTTGGCTGGTCTCCCCAATGTCAGTACACTCATCTCCTACTACACCTCTTTCAATGCACCCTTCTTCTTCATACACTTCTTGGTCAGGTTTAGGAGGAGCAGGGCCGTCCCGGCAAATCTGGGGGCCCTATACGAAACTATAAACTGGGCCCTAGTGGCCTAGTAAAATAGTATAAAAATGACATATATGCTATAATATAGTACATATAAATGAGATGTTTCAAGAATTATCGTACCTATTTATTATTCAACTCTTGGTTACATGATCTTCACTTAAAGAACATCATTCTTTTAGTGTTCTTTGAAATAAATTCTTCAATGATATGCTCATAATTAATCTTCTCCAACATGTCACTCTCAAGTGCTATCATGGCCAAATCGTTAAGTCTTTCTTGTGTCATTGTAGAACGCAAGTAGGACTTCAATAGCTTCAATTTAGAAAAGCTTCGTTCAGCTGATGCAACAGTCACAGGAATAGTCAACATAACTCTATATGCAATAGTTGCATTGGGAAAGCAATCATGTCGCTTCAGAAACTTTAGAATTTCAACTGGGCCCATATTTTCTACGGATTGGGCTGCGTTTTGCCACGGATTGGGCCGAAAATCAACTAAATTAAAGCCTGCTATATGATTATACCTAAGGTGTACATCGTATTTTGGGGGCCCTTGGAATTTGGGGGCCCTGTGCGGTTGCACAGCCTGCACGGGCCCAAGGACGGCCCTGAGGAGGAGGACGGACCTTATCATATGCCTAAACAAGTAGGACCCTCTCCCAACCTATCTCTAGTGCTCCTGTTACGTACATCCTCTAAAATCTTGTATTTACCACCTCTGGTAACTCTCAGTAATACCCACCTTCTACCTGATTTGATTGATAATATATTTTCAATTCAATCTCTTCTTGATTCATATTGAAAATATGAAACAACCATTTAATTATATTGGACAATGGTCGTTCTTCTAGTCTACTAAGACTGCAAACCACACTTAGAAAGTTATTGAGATCTACACCATCCTCCCTGTAACATACAACCCCATCTCCGTAACAAATTTTGAAAGACACTCGCTTGGTCATTCCTGCCAATTATAGATCCGATTCATTATTATTAGGAACGTCTCAGATCTAACATCATTCACTTCACTACTAGTCATATCTACCTCTTCGAACTACATACATTATGGTACTGTTTGAAATAAACCTAATTAGAGTACTAATAAGCTTTAGAACAGGGTCCAACTAAATAACCCTACCTAATATTGGAAATTAAATTTTGCTACCAATATTTCTTATTAACTTTTACTACCAATATTTCTTCTAACTAAAATAAAACTAATTTCTAAACTACCACATCCTAAAAACAAGTGATAAATAATTAACTGCTCGGCAAATCTGGACCTTCTCTTCCTCTTCTCCCCTCCCCCTCGTTTCTTCCTCCCTTCTAGTCCCCTCTCTATTTCTCCCCCTCTCTCTCTCTCTATGTGTGTCCCTAACTAATGGGAACAGTAAACAGGGTTGGGGGTCGGCAAGGGAATATAAAGGCCCTTGCCGACCGTTGGAAGATCGGCAGGGCCCCGCGCTCCCTGTCGATGTTCCAAAGGTCAGTTTTCTCACTACAATGCAAAAACTGATCTTTGGAAAATCGGTAGGGGATGCTAGCTCCAGCCGATCGTCCAACGGTCGGCCAGGTTGACATGGCCATCCTGTGATTTTTCAAAAATCTGCAGAGGTATACTTATGCAAAAGTCCAAAACCATGGTATAGTTCTGCAAAAAAAAGATTAAAAATAATATTTAAAAAATCGCTTTCGGCGAGCTAGCATAGCATCCATACAGCACGTCATCCTGGTTGTAAGGGTGCATTCTAAAGGTGTGATCCCATAGATAAAACTAAGTTTATAACAATTATTTAAGGGTATAAATGAATGACTTAAAGATTACAAAGCTAAAATTTGAATTTATAAAATTCTTTAAAATGTTGATAAGAAAATTTTTACAAGATAAGCATGCCTGCGATAATCAATCAGTTACTTAAACATATAGGTCCTTTAGCGGCCGCTATTTGACCGGTTGTTCCAGGGTTATAATATGATGCTACAATTCTAGAAACGGGTCTCGAGGTTTATCTATGCTTGGTTCAACTTAGATTATAGTCTAAAACTATTCTAAATTTTAGTATTAATTTAATTTACTTCCTCTATTTTAAATTACTTGTCATTAGCTTTGTCCTAAATTAAATATTTGTATGTTTGACAATTAATATCTAAAATTTCATATAGTCAACATCATAAGATTTGTGTTTTTAGATTTGCCATAAGAAATACTTTCGTAATATATAATTCGCATGTCGCTAAACTATACGGATTTTTAGGAATTAATAGTCAAAGATAGAAATGTTTGAAATAATACAAAACTAGACTAACAAGTAATTTGAATGGAGGGAGTAGTATTTTGTCACTTTCTTTGCTTATATTTTTTTATGATCATTAACAAGACAAGTAAACAAATTATCTAAAATCATTCTTAAAAATTGACCTTCAAGAAATCATTTGGTTATAATTTACATCAAACCAAGCAGAGTCTTACGGGCTCGGGCCTTTATTCTTTGTTTCATTTCCTTTTCTTCTCTGTACTCTTATAAACAAAGGGTAACAGTGGTGACAGTGAATCTGTAACCCTCTAACTCTTTTTTTTTGACCAACTACTTCTTTATGTATTTTAATAGTTTAATATTATAAAATGGTCTTTCTGCATTGGTTTTATCTTATTCCATTTGTAAAATACAATTTCATTATGCAAACACATATATGGGACTAAATTGTTCTAAAAACTTCACAATTGCTTTGTTCCAACAATAGTGTATAATTCATATCTATCCATAGTAAAGCACGAATATTTAGTTAATATATGATATACATAAGATGAGTTAGACTTTTTGTTACGGATCTTGCCACCAAACCTATAACAGTTGTGACAAGAGTCCAGGACCTATATAACTACGTTGGCCCAAACAGCAAGTTTTAATAAAAGTTAAACTTCACCAATTAAACAATAGGAAAAAATTACCAGGTCACTCAGAAATATCCCTCCAATCATAAATATTGAACGTTCATGACAAAATTAGATCAAACTTTTAAAATTTTGAAAATCAATTTTATGTCCAAACCCACTGTAGGCAAGATAGTTTGTGCATGAGAATTTGCTGCGGCGCCACAGATTTGGGTGTTCTTGAAGATGTGCAGGCCACAACCTGCTCATTCGAATGGTGAATTGGATTTTACCCTAAATATAATAAGTCTACAATATTATGATATTATTTTTCAAGTCAAATTCATGTATATCGTTTCTTTTATTTTAAAACTAAGTATTTGAAAAATTATTGATGGATAAAATATTTAAAGTTTGAGCAAACATTTATATAAACGCTAGATATTTATGACCGAAGAAAGTACTCGTATCCGCTTAAGGGATGTTCGATTTAGCTTCTGCCGTTGACTTATAAGTCGCACACAAAACAAAAAAAACTTATTAACGCGTGATTAATTAAGTATTAACCATTACAAACTTAAAAATAAATATATTGATTTTTAGATATTTTTATATATAAAGTTTTTATAAAAAACAGACCGTTTTATGTTTTATAAAACATGCTAACAGAAAACGAGAAAAGCAAAAACCGTTCCGAAAGGCACCTAACACATAGCATGCAACCCCTGTACACCTCCATCCGTTTCTTAAAATTATTGATGGGTGGAATTTAAGTTTGATTGAACATTAACGTAAACGAATACTTACGGTCAGAGGAATTTGACTAGAGGAATTACTTGCATTCTCTTTAAGACGCAATGTGCAACCCTATCGGTCCACTTCTATGTCTTTTTTGCACTTCTATTGGTCCACTTCTACCGTTCTACTCTTTGATGGAAGGAATTATTAATGACTAGAGGAGTATGTCTGTCTACAAATTACTATGATGGAAGGAATTTTAGATGTTTGATCAAATCTTCAGGCAAACATCAGATATTTAAGACAGCAAGTACCTAGAATCCTCATAATGACGCAACGTGCAACGGCGATCCGTCCACCTCCATCCCTTTCTGTTTACTCGGCAACAGAGATATATACTACATCTCGCAAAGCTTCCTCCTCCCGACATCGCAATCCCAACAAATCCTTCTCCCCAGCTCAACGATCGCAAGCCTAGCCATAGCCCCCGATGGATCCCTCCAACCCTCCCTCCATCGCCGCCCGCCGCGCCGCTGCCATCGCCCGCCACCTCGCCGGCCTCTCCCCGCACGACGCTGCCGCCGCCGGCGCTACCGTTGCCGTGCTGGAGCCCTCCGCCTGCCTGTGCTACGCGCCGCCCGAGTCGTCCGAGCCCGCCCCGGCGTTCTCGCTTCTGGAGCTCCGCGCGCTCCTCGACGGGCACCACCTCCGGGAGCGCGACTGGGCGTTCCGCGCGATGGAGGAGAGCCCGCTCTTCTGCCCGCGCCGCTGCGGCGGGAAGGTGCTCGTGTCGCCGGACTACAACGAGGGCAAGGAGGGGCAGCGGGAGGCCACGATGCGGCGGGTCGGCTACCTGGCGCGGCGGGGCGTGTTCCGTGGCTGGCTCACGGAGCCCGGACCCGACGCCGAGCTCCGCAAGCTCGCGCTGCTCGATTGCCTCGGCGTGTACGACCACTCCCTCGCCATCAAGGTCGGCGTCCATTTCTTCCTCTGGTACGTTTCCCTCGCCCTGTATGCTTTTCTGCCCAATTTTGTGCCTCAAATTTCGCCAATTCGTAGTTCACATTATATTGGCAATTTGATATCTTTTGCGTTGCCATGCCAATCCTTCTATTCCGATGAATTTAGGATCAGCCATGGTTCGATGAATTTAGGATCATCTAGGGTGGTTTAATTTGACATTTGTGTGTTGGGGCGTGATATATGTAGGACCAAAGATTAGGCAGATTACAACCTTGGACTGAATCCGAGACCGTGATTTCAAGTCCACAAAGTCTTCATCTTGTACGTGTCTAATAGGATTTACAGGACCGTTCGAATCTCCACGTTAAAAACTCGATCCGTATTTTTTAAAAAAAATTTCTATATAAAAATTATTTTAAAAAATTATGTTAATCAATTTTTCAAGTTTATAATAACTAATACTTAATTAATCATGTGTTAATAACTCATCTCATTTTACGCGATCATCATTTTATTTTTTTTCTCTCAGCTTCAAACTCAAAGCTGAGTTCAGAAGTACCACTTGAGAAAAAAAATTTCTCATTTTCTATAAACACGTTTCACGAACGGTTAAATGGTTTTTTTTTTCAAAAATTTTTTATATAAAAGTTACTTTAAAAAATCCTATTAATTTATTTTTAAATTTAAAATAATTAATATTTAATTAATTATATATAAATGACTTATTCGTTTTACGTGAACTTCTCAATTCTTTTTCCTCACCTGCGAAAGTAAGTTACATATGATTTCTAGGTGTGCAAGCAATCCATGAAACTAAAGTCAACCGAAGAGAGAGAGCTTGGCATAAATTAAAGGCAGCGAACCGTAGCAGGAGTGGATTTGTATGCTGCAGCACATGCTTCCACACTCCCGTAGTCTCGCGCATATTGTGCGCGTCACACAGTTAGCAGCCAAACAACAACTGTTAAAGCGAAACTATTATAATCAGCTTAATTAGAGGGTTGTTTGGTAGGGCCCAAACCCAGTCCAAGGAGGATGGGCCATGAATTCAAGCTAGTTCGTGGGAGATGAATCAAGAAAAGTACTTTAACGCATCCTGTGGTCGCAACTCGCGAGAGCGTGCAAACCAAAGGCTATAGCGGCTGGCCCCGTTAGACTATTAAGCAGATTAGGTTATTGATTTGATTATAAATATAAATTAAACTAGATGAGTGTTCGTACGTTACAATGGGGATTAATATATATTGAAGCTATATTTATAGATTTGCGAAACTACATTTGAATAAAATCTTATAAATTTTCGATCGTCTGGTTTGCTCCTGATCTATGCTCCAGTGAGTTTCTCTTTCAACTTTAGTGTTGATGAAGTCCGGCGACAACAACGACGGCCTCAACCAGTTAGAATTCAGCGTGATGCTTAAGTTGCCCAAGTGAAAACAAAACAGACACCAGGCGCTAGTACATGGCGCCCCAACAGCCACAGCTTCCGCTCCTCCCAGCCTCCCAGGGCACCGCAGCCTGCGTTGGCAACAGTCCACACTTATGCCTGTGCCCAACTGGTCAGCCTGCCGCCAGCCAAGCATGTCATTGCCGTCCGCCACCCGCACCCATCCCATCTCCGCTGAACAGCTCGCCAGCTCGGGATTGGTTGTTTGGCTAGGGTTTGCAAATCACATGCACACGCATTGCCTTTGAGCCCTTGATTAGTTGGTTGATTGAAGATTAGATGACCCAAACGGACCATTAGTTGTCTCATTCGGCTACTCGCTGTCTTGCGTCACCATCGCGAGCTTAGCATCCATGGCGATTGGAACAGGCGCGGCCAACCAGAGGAGAGGGGCCGAGGGCTAGGTTTTCGAAGTGGTAAAGGATCACGGGCACAGAACGAGGGAGATGGGCAGGCGGAGAAGGCGCAAGAATAAGAATAGGGAGTGATGTAGTATAGAAAACGGTTCAAGCGACGGACGACAGATGACCCACATGGGGTACGGACTACGGACGATGAACCAGGACGACGACAGACAAACCAAAAACACGCATACTGCACGGGAACCACGTGGACTCAAGCGCGACAGACGAAACAGCGATGTGACGAACAAAATCGCTCCGTACTTTTATAATAGTAGAGATATTTAAAAAATAAGCTTTACCAATAACTTAGAATAAATAAGCAATGTAGTAGAAAAAGGTTTTTGAGAAAATGTATTTTTCAAAGCATAGAGTAAATAATCTGTTTCAATAAAACAGTAGCATAGAGCAAATAATCTGTTTTGATAAGACAGTAAATAATCTGAAAGAACAAGGATGGGCGTATGTCAGTCCACGGGTAATTCGTGGTTGGCTCTAATTTAACTAAATAAACTCTTAAAAATAAAATTTAGATCATTTAGTTAAAATAGAGCTGGTCACCACGATCGGTCAGGATCAGAGGCCTTTGGTCCGATTACCCACGGACCAACATGCACCCATCCCTATGCGAGAGTAGAGTTGTCTCACGGAGAATAAGCTTGGAGCTCACCCTTATGCCAAAAATCTTGTTACAAGCAACTAAAAATTGTTTAAATATCTTATTTCTCTTTCCAACTCGTGATGCAGTTATTTTGAGTATTTTTTTTCATTTTTGAATGGTCTCTATTTTAAAGTGGCTATAAATATCGTTGAAAATAACTTTCTACGTGATATACCCTATCTTTCTCCGTCTAAAAAGATTTTATTTCCAGTTATACATCTAAATATGTATTTGTTCGAATGTGTATCTAAAAATTCATTTTGTCGGAGGTAATATTAGGTTATGCTAGATATTGGGGTGGATTATGATAATCTCATTCATGTGAGTGATTTTGGATATTTCACCGTGTAGTACACAATTATTTCTCTAGGAAATATCCCTCAATCTCCCAAATCGAAATTTCAATTAAATGATTTTCTGTCTCTTTGTGGCTTAGAGCAAACAGCCTCTCTAATTCTCACCTCATGCACATGTTCACTCCAATCCGTCATCCTCTCCCCCCCCCCCCCCCCCCCCCGCGCTGCTCTGCCGTACGGTTTCCTCGATTTTGCTCTGCAGCGCGGCAACTTGCAAGTCGGCTAGATCTTGTGATAGCTCAACTACGGCGGCCCCTGCGATGGGCTTCTCACCTCCTTGCTTGCTGCAGTCGAGCACGAGTTCAAAGCTGCTCGCCACGTAGCCCACAGTGGGGCACAAGCTGTGGCCACCACGCCTCGCCTAGTGGTCGCTACTTCTCTTGCATCGAGCGCCGACCAATGAGGAGAAAGAGGAGATCGTGATTTAGGAGAGGAGGGAGAAATATGTTTCACATGTCCAGTATGTTGTTATCTGTATTTTCAATATGTGTACTGCTATAAAAACGGAGTCCTCCTTGTCTTCCCTATGTAAAAAACCATCATCCCTAAAAAATCGCCTCACCAAAAAAACCTAAACCACTCTCTGTGAAAAAACCACTCTACCTAAAAAATAATATTCCCATAAATAAACCCACATTTGATAATGAATCTAGAACTAATTAGTGCAGACATGGTGCAATCTACTAGCTGCTTTATAAGCAACTATCCTAAATATATTTCGGATAATGTGATAACCTAGCATTACCGTTCGATTGAAGTTTATTATGCGAAAGAACCCTTCAATAATGGTTGGGGTGAACTCCTACATATAAGATCTAATGAACTAGTTCAAACTATATTTGATCCGGAAAAAATAGCAATTCACTAGTTTTCGATCCATTGAATAAGAATAGACAGAACGTGGAAGCCCTAGGCCAACAATTTTTCTAGATAGGTCGAACTATTGGAAGCAAATAGAAAAAAAAAATACCAAGTGGAATCAAAGAAACTAGTGAACTGATCACTAAATAGATACAAGTAGGTACAAATTCCGACAAAAATTACTTTTATAGCCATTTTTCGCTAAATCTATCTTGTAAACCCACCATATTCCTCTAGACCTTGTTCCCGTCGTAATGCACGGGTATGGCACGTATGACTCAATATGTGACATGGTTGATTTTTTTTCTCAACTTTTGATCATTAATATTTATTCAATTACTTAGTGGTCTATCATCAAAGTATTTTAAGCGTATCTTGTATATTTATCCATCTAAACAAATCTCTATTATTATAAAAATTCATACTGTTTCCGTTCGTCTGCCGCTAACGTCACGCTGCGGGACATCTGGGGAGGAGAGAGGCAGGGCGTCGGGATTGGAGGGGGATTTGAGGTGGGAGACATACTTAAGAAGCCTTGCAGGCTTGGGCCGAGGTGAGGCCACAGGTGGCGACGCTGATCCACGCCAGCTGCAGCAGGTCAGCGACAGCGTCTCCAAGGACGTCGGGGTTCGCCGGGCAGGGGTTCGCCATGCCCGCTGCCACCATGGCGGTGAACTCGCGGCTCATGGTGGTGAACTGCCCTCGGACCGCAGGATGACAGCGACACAGGGCATGCCGCTGGTGGCCTTAGCAACCGCCGAGTGCCGCCCCGCGCCACTGCCGTCGTCGCTGCCCCGCACCTGTGCCTCTACACCGTCGCCACCCCGCGCCGATCTATTTGCGTGGATGGGGATCGATAGGTAGAGGTAGGAGGACAAGCAAATCTAAAAACTAAATATTTATGATTTTGCCTATACCTTAGCTGTGTAATCCTGAAAAATATTAGAGGTAACAAGGGAAAAAATTTTGAAAATATATCTTTTTTTCATGTTTTACAAATATATAGAGAGGAGAAAAAAATTTATGAAAATATACATGCTCCGTGATAGGATGCACGGCACCGCCTGTTGCCGTGCGGCCAAGCCAGGGAACCGCGGCGGTATCGCGCAGCCAAAACGCGGGCCAAGGACAGGCCGGCAGCAAGCATGGCAGAACAGCACGATCTCAGACGCACACCCTCCAGACATGCACAAAAAACCAAAAACCAAATGAAACAAGACACACCAACCGGTCCAAGCAAGGACAACCTCCGGCCAAGGTCAGGCCTGTCCTTGGCAAAGTTGAACATAAATGTGTACATGAGCACCGTCGGTTCCGCGACCCCGAGGATCAGCAGTGGCTGTCCTCCAAGAAAGGAGTGGATTATGCCACAGAGAGCACTGAATGCCAATGTCTGCACTGCTGTCAGAACTCCATTAGCACCCCAAAATAAGCATTTTTTCTGCGGCCACTGCCGCTGACGACGTCAACCGCTGCGAGGCCGGTGCTGCAGTGCGGCTACCCGGGGGAGGCCGGTGCCGCACGTCCATCACGCGGGACCGCACGATGCCACAGCTTAGTCGCGCGGTACAGCTCGGTGGCAAAGCGGTGCTGCGGTTTGGGCGCACGGGTATGGTGCCATACCTCCGGCATGGTGTACGTATATATTTACAAAAGTTCTTTACACTGTATATATTTATAAAACTAAAAAAAATATTTTTAAATTTTTTTAACAAGGTCCAAATGAAAAAAGATGGCCGTTTCCAGTAAAATCTCCAGTTCAATGGTTCCGTATAAAACCGGTCGGTTCAACTAGTTTTAGCGGTTTAATTGTATGGACGGTCTTTTAAGTGAACCAAACTATTATAATTTTTAGTTTTGGTTTTTATCGGTTCGACCGCTAATCTAGTTCGGTCCTAATAATTATGGAAGAGAGAAGAAAAATGGAACAAAGAGGATTGGATAAGAAAAAAAAATTGGGCTCACATGCCCATAGGGTTAGGAAGGTGCGGTGCCACGTGTGGGAGAAAGAGCTTGGTGCTGTGGGAGAGAGCTTGGTGTGTGTGGGGCACGTGGTTTTGGTCAAGGATGAGGTGGGGCCTAGGGTACAGCGAAGTGGAGGTACCTGTCTAGCTGGCGACCCATGACTGGCCGGTTTTGTTTGGTGACACCTGTTTCCATGCCTAAGATTTCATCCATGGGTTGGTCTCATTCTTGCTTTATTTATCGGAAGTCAGTTATAGTTGAAAGTTAAACAACTTACGACAAATATCAATTTTTTTGTTTGAGAATATTCATCAATCATCCCTTCATAGAAGAATTGTTTTAACTTTTAACTGTTAATTATCTTCCTTTTGGGTTATGTAAATATAAAAGCATCATATATGTTAATTATCTTTATTTACTTGAAAGTAGACTATCGATCAGGCCACTATGAACTACTAGATAGAGATGATATTATATGATTGTCGTATATGTGTACGCCGTTGAACTATAGCACGTTGAGAAAGAAAAAAAGAATACTTTATGATAGGGGCCAGTAAAATTAAAATTACTCTCACCTATTATATAGTATGGCTATTTTATTGATATTTTAAAAAATAAGTTGTCAAACGAATTAAAAAATCAGCATCATATATTAAAAAGCTTTTATTCGCCTAAGCATGTTGCA
This sequence comes from Oryza meyeriana var. granulata, assembly GCA_003991445.1. Classification (NCBI taxonomy): domain Eukaryota; kingdom Viridiplantae; phylum Streptophyta; class Magnoliopsida; order Poales; family Poaceae; genus Oryza; species Oryza meyeriana. Next base: position 55,378 of record RYFJ01000748.1, read on the forward strand.
CGTGTCGGTTTCTTCCGTTTGTTGAAGGTTCTTCCAAAGAAAATATTTTCTCTGTTTGCTTGAGAGAATCTCCCAGCTCGGTATCTGTTTGCAACTTCGAAGCTGCTCCGTCGTCTCATCTCGCCACTCCTCCGATCTTCAACTCCCTCCATCTTAAAATAAATTAATTTTTAGAATTTTAAATTTATTTAAAATAAATTAATTTTTATCTTCTTATCGATCATAAATCATAAATAAAAAAATTTATTTTTTCATATCTTTTATCTACTATATTCATATTCATATTAATGAAGACTACCGCTAAACTTGCATTGGGATGCCAGCATAGGACTCGTTTTGGGACGAGGTTCTCCTCTGGGCACCAAACCCACCTCCCCGATGGATCCCACGCCCCCCTCGCCCGCTGCCCGGCGCGCCGCCGCGATTGCGCACCACTTGACCAGCGTTCCAGTGGCGGCCAAGTTCAACTCCCTCGAGCCCTCCTCCTGCCTGTGCTACGTGCCGCCGGAGTCCAACGAGCAGCCGCCGGCGTTCGCGCCAGGCGACCTCCGGAGGCTGCTCGACGGGCACGACCTTGGAGTGCGCAACTGGATGTTCCGCGCCATGGAGGACAGCACCCTGTTCTGCCGCCGGCGAGCTGGGGCGGGGGCTGCGCATGCAGGCAGGGTGTTCGCGGTGCCGGACTTCAACGTGGGCAAGGAGGGGCAGCGGGAGGCGACGATGAAGCGAATCGGGTACCTGGCGCGGCGTGGCGTGTTCCGTGGATGGCTGACGGACACGGAGGGCGGCGCCGAGGCGAGCTGCGCACGATCGCGCTCCTCGACTGCATTGGCCTGTACGACCACTCCCTCGCCATCAAGATCGGCGTCCATTTCTTCCTCTGGTGATTCCCTTGCCATCTCGTTATTCCTACCTTCCTTCCGCTCGTGATTCCTTGGTTTCCTTGCTCTCTTTTAACTCTTTTACGCCTCTGCTTCGAGCTTGCTTCATTGCTTACGTACATAATTTTGTTCCGTTTTGCCTGGTTCTAGATTATCACGAATATTTTCGACAAGGTGCAGTTTGGTTTAGCAATTTTGGGCCATAGATAACAGTATGATCCAAGCCCGTTACATGGGTTATTTCAAATGGGCCGTATCGAATACCACAATGGAATCGACCCTACCGTAGCGCAAGGCCCATTAAACTCCAGACTCGGTGGAGACACGTTCCGTTGCCGTTGTCTTCCTCGCGAACCCCTCACGCGGCCACAAGCGCCTCCACCGCGTGCTCCGAATGCGCAAGATCCGTTCCTGCTGCTACAAGGATTCGGCCGACCCCGGCCTGTGGCGGATCGACCTCGCCGGCGATGTGATGTGGATCTCGGACCCCGTAGGTGCCTTCTTCTTTCATCTCGCCGGCAGTTCGTCTTCTTTTTTCTAGGATTCGGTTCTTGTGCAATAGGTATAGAGGCACGAATTTGGTTATGTGCTGCGTGAGTGGACAAGGAATGAGGAGGAGAAAAGAATATCCCAATGTGCTTTTTGTTGAAGTTTCTGGTTCATTTTGTTCATGTGCATCTACATTTTATGAATCCGTGCATGCACATAATCCCAAATTTTAAATTTGGTTCATGTGAGACTTGGAATCTCAGATACTCTTGTTCTTTCAGTTTATTCCATTATATTTGTTTCATCCAAAGATTCTAAAGGTACTGGTTACCGTTACATGTGAGAACCAAACAAATCAGAGTTTGCTTTAATCTGATTACAATCACAGTGCTTTCTATTCCATCACCGTTTACATTTACTTTCTCCACTTTTCTAGTTCTGAGTAGGCCTTGTAGTTTGAGCTTGTTTTTGGGTAACTGTCAGTATGTTGGGATTTGGGAGGTAGTAGTGTTCGTCTGCCGATGGGCTGTTAGATGTTAAACCCTGAGTTTTTTGTTTTGTACTCCATGGAATGCTGGAATCCCCAGCATTCAGAACCGTGTAACTCTTTTGCTTTCTAAAAAGCAGGGCCAAGAGTCTTTCATCTAAAAAACATTTACACTCCCCGACCAAACGCCTCCTTGAGTTCAGCAAGGTGTTATAAATTCTAGGCTTCACTGTAAAGGACAAAACATTTACATTTTCCGTTTTAAGCTCCCTGCATGGTTGCATCCATTTCTATATACTTGTGCTTTATTTGTTATAATTCAGGAAACGCTTTTGAATCAATTTTTGCTATTGTTGCATGATATTACGTGACAAATGACAAGAAATCCTGTTCATACAACTAGAGAAGCTAAAAAAAACCAATGTTGGGATACCATTCTATAACCTTCGCATAGTTCCTTGGACTAGTTTCTGTATGTCCTCTATAGTCCAAATATAAGTTATTCCAGACTTTCCAGCTCTTGTCTGTAAATGACTGACCAAATAACAAAAAGAAACTTGGATAAATGATGGAAATTTTAGATGCATGTCACTCTTAAGTTGACAGTTCAGGAATATGCCATTATAAAGTTCTCTTCCATATTACCACTGTTAATATGTTCTTTTTTAAGACAGGCCATTATGCACGAATTTGTAACAAAGTGATGCCCATGTATTCCTTCTTACTTCCCCTTCTCCCAAAACCTTCTACCACCTACTTCACTGGCGGTACTACACATGGGGCCACTGCGGCTACCATCCATGTCAGCTGCCCAGAGGCTGGAGCTTGCCCCGTGAAATAAGGCCACAACCACCTCTCCATGGCACCCTCGGCTGCGCCACTGGCTGACACATCTGAAGAGCTTGCCAGTCATGGAATCACCTCCAAATCTGAAGAAGCTCAAGCTGGCAATGTGACCTCCGGAGTTGGCCAGTGTAGTCCCAACGTATATACCACCTCCACTAATGGTGTCCTAGGCTCACCTTGTGAACTAAAGAAGCTCTTGTCACTGGCTAACCTGTAGATCTGATCGTGTTCTCCTCAGAATTGTCATGGCGAAAGTAGCAGCCATATGAGTCGGTCGAGGAGTGAAGAAGGAAGAAGACATGGGCAATTTGGTAAACTCTAGCTCATTATGGCATATACTAAAGTTAGAACTTTGTAATTGCATATTCCCAGACTTTCAACTCTATAATGGCACAACCTAAAAGAAATCTATAATGTCATGTATCTCCATAAATGGGTGTTATCACTTTCATGGATAAATTCTCATGTGAACTAACTGAAGGGCACTAGGCCATTTCAACCACTTTCCTTTGTGTAAGACTAAAATGAATTGGGAAGAGTAGAAAGCGCTCCTTAAAAGCATACTTGAAGTACAGGGTTGGTCAGAAAAAAGGAATATATTTTGCCTTGCTTTGTGTTACTTTACTTTGTAGTTTATTGAATAGTTTTCTCAGTGGACTTTAGCAATCATGCTTTCTTCCCCGCAAAAAAAAAAAAAAGCAACCATGCTTTCTTTCTTGGCAACATATGAATGAACTGATGGTGTGCTGGATTGTCTACCATGTTTAGGTACTGTGCATTATTTGTACCTGGTTTAGGGTGTTTTCTGCATGTTCCCATCACACTTGTATAATTGTATTGTATATATATTAATTTGGACAGTTGGCCCCTTTGCAATCCAAGGTCTGATCCTCAACAAATGGAACTTCAGCCTGATGACTGACAAAACCCTTAGTACAAATTATTCAACCATTTTATTTATTTTTGTTATTCCTTGTTATATGCCACAGTATTCTAGTATTGATTTAATTCTTAGTACATCAACACAAACACTATCCCCTCATTACTATACTGGAAAATTAGGTGCAGGAGTAATAGATTTTGTTGTCATCTTATCTGTTATCTTCATTAGTTGCTAGGAGTATTTGTTAGCCATTGCTTGCAGGAGAATGTGTTGTTCTATCTTGTTAGGATCTCCTATGAAAGGAGGATTTGCCAGTTTGCCCCATGCATTATAAGAGGACAGTCCTTTAGATGGAGGTTTATTATCTCTATTTGGTATTTTGATACCAAGTGAGGAATGGGCTTCTCAACTCTATCTTTCTGTCTTCCTCCATGCCTTGTACCCTTTCTGTAAGCACCACTTGTTCTTTAAACAATCACTGTTCAGCTTCTCTCTATGCTGTTTATCCCATTATAAAATTAGGTTCATATGATAGCATTTTCTTATATATTTCTAGCATACAGAACTGGAAATCTAACATTCGCCTGGAACTGGTCTTAACCCTTAATGATAGTTATTCAATTGTTTGTTAATCTCCTTCCATTTCTCATGTAGAAAGTGTAACATGTTGAATTTCACAAATGAATGATTATTTTATATAACTGATAAGATGATGTTTATTGAGAATTTTCTGGTATTAACCTTTGCTTCGTTTTGCACTCCAGGGGCAGCACAATCAAGTTTCTTGGAACGAAGCGCCACCATGACAAATGGTTGTCGGACACAGAAAACTATGTTATCAAGGGTTGTTTTTCCATGACAGAACTGGGTCATGGGAGCAATGTATGTGATGATATTTTTGTCAATAGTGTTTACTCTGGATTGTAATTTTGTTAGCTGTCTTGATGACATTTTCCTTCGCCTTTATTTTGACTAATTTGAAGGTCCGAGGAATTGAGACAGTGGCTACTTATGATTCTAAAACAGGAGAGTTTGTGGTAAATACTCCTTGTGAATCAGCCCAGAAGTACTGGATTGGTGGAGCTGCTAATGTATGATGAAATTTTGCTTGACAAATTGAGTACATCTATGCTGTCTATTTAGTTACTACTTACTGTTGGTGTTTGTGACCATTACAGCATGCTACACATACTATAGTCTTTGCGCAGCTCCATATAAATGGAAGAAATGAAGGAGTCCATGCTTTTGTAGTTCAGATTAGGGATGAAAATGAAAATGTTATGCCTAATATCCAGATAGCTGACTGTGGCCATAAAATTGGATTAAATGGTGTTGATAATGGACGAATTTGGTGAGTCATTGTACTTCTGTAAAGTTTTAGTCTTCATATCACATACGTTGTAAATTAATTTGACTGGCTGTCAGGTTTAACAATATACGTGTTCCTCGAGAGAATTTGCTGAATCTAGTTGCTGATGTTTTGCCGGATGGGCAATATGTTAGCATGATAGATGACCCTGATCAGGTAATGCCACCTTATCCCTTCTCTCTCTCCCCAGACGTACAGAGAGATAAGCATAGTTGCTGCATTCATTTTGATCTTATTTTCAAATTGATGATTTTCTGTTCTGCAGAGGTTTGCAGCATTTTTGTCTCCACTTACACTTGGCCGAGTTAATATTGCAGTTAATGCAGTTTATATTTCAAAGGTACGTCATGTGTCCTTTCTTTTCTATAAATACATGGAGGTTGTTCGAATGAGTTCCAGAAGTAGAGAGTATATATGTAGCTCAAGATTCTTATATAATTTAGCAAACTGGAATTGGCTAAGCTAAGCTAGCCAGCTCAACCAAAGTGAAGTATCATCTATTTGAACAAGGACAGACCACATCTGTGCACTTAGTTAGATCAGCCCAAACAAGTTTGGTTGGAAGCATTTTTGCAGCCAAGAACATTTCTCGAAACCTGGAAATTATAATTCAGAAATTTATTTGAAATCTGACTGTTAATGAATTGAAAAAACTAAGCCAAGATTGAGAATAGAGAAATCTTTTTAAAATGATTGAGTTTAGACCAGTCAGTGCCAGTGATAAAGCAAGAATCCAGTTCCTGGCACGCAGAGGAATGTGCTTTGCAATCAAATTTTTATTCCTAGATACAGTTACAATAAGAGTGATTTTACTGTCCTCTAGGTACCGGGAGGTACCACATTTTGTTGTAAAATTTGATACCGGCTGGTACCTGAGAAGTACCAAATTTTACAATAAAAAATGTGATACTTCCGGTACCTCCTCCTCAAGGACCTTAAAATTTCTCCTAAAATAAATAAGCTTGTTTACTCTTTCTTTTCTGTGCTTACAGGTTGCCGTGGCAATTGCTGTGAGATATGCTTTGTCAAGGAGGGCCTTTTCAGTTACACCAGATGGTCCTGAAACGCTGTTACTTGATTATCCTAGTCACCAGCGACGCCTTCTACCACTGCTAGCAAAAGCGTAACCTACTAGCTTTGTTTGAATTTTTGTACTTTGCATATACTCCCTCCGTCGAACAATATAAGAATTTCAAGGTTGTTTAGCAGAGATTAAGGTTGGGGAGAAAAGACTTTTGCGCCCCTCATTAAATGAGGGATGGTTGTGGGTGGAAGGATGATTGAGGGTAAGATGGGAAGAAATTTGAACGGGAGGTGATTGATGTAACTAGTAGTGTAGGAATGCTTATATTGTTGGACAAAATTCAAATGTTTGGAATGCTTATATTGTTGGACGGAGGGAGTATTTAATTTTGAAGCTTCTTCCATACAGGTTGGATTTTTTGCAGTAGCTCTTTTTTTTTTTTTTGCTTGCTAGTCTATCATCTTGCTGAATATTTGGCATGGGACTAGATCTGACATTCTAGTCATGAAATGTCAGTGCTGTTTAATATGTACTCTCCTTATAAAAAATATTAGCACTTCGGTGGCTAATATTAACTATGTGTAAATGATGTCACTTTATGCCCTTTTTTGACAGTGTTTCACTACTACTTAATGTCATCATATATGCTAACATATATTTTCTTATGCAGATGTCTGATGAGCAGTGCTGGTAATTTTATGAAAAGGATGTATGTGAAGAGGACTCCTGAACTTAACAAAGCTATACACATTTACTCTAGTGCTCTTAAAGCTACACTAACCTGGCAGAACATGACCACGCTTCAGGTATTGTCAAAAGGCACTACAAGTATTTTTCTTAGGGATTTATTTAGATAGGAATGGATCAGATTTGATACTTTTGGATGGACAGGGATTCTAGTAAAATTTTCTTGCCAATGGGGATAGAGACTAAATCTCATTATTCCAAACAAGCCCTTTTCTGGATCAATATCATATTCTGTATTTCCTTTTACATCTATTAGGAGTGCCGTGAAGCTTGTGGTGGCCAAGGTTTAAAGACAGAGAACCGCATAGGAATTTTCAAAGCTGAATTTGATGTCCAGTCTACATTTGAGGGTGACAATAATGTTCTAATGCAGCAGGTTACTTTGCTTATTGTTTGTCATCCACGTATTTCTCTCAAAGGTGCTTTATGCTTAGCTTAATTGTAACTATTTATCCTCGTTGGCTCAGGTAAGCAAAGCCCTTCATGCTGAATTTTTGGCAGCAAAAAGGAAGAAGCAACCATTCAAGGGATTGGGATTGGAACACTTGAATGGTCCTTGCCCTGTTATTCCTGATTATCTGACAAGTGGAACATTAAGGAGCTCCAGTTTCCAGGTATAGAATAGTAACTTAGCTTCTTACATTTAAGATAGCTGTCATGAGACAACTCTTTGTGTGTATGCCTATGTGTCGGTGAATAGATGGACTTGCTCTGCTTAAGGGAGCGAGATTTACTGAAACAATTCGCTGCGGAGGTTTCTAACTATCTGGCAAAAGGGGAAAGCAGAGAGAAGGCTTTGATGCTGGTAAATCAGCTTTTACTGCACATCTTTTTGGCGATCAAAACTTCCTAGTGGCTAACATGTGTGACATTTATCCAGAGCTACCAACTCGCTGAAGACTTAGCTAGAGCATTTACTGAGCGCACAATTTTGCAAATATTCCTGGAGGATGAGAAGAATATTCCTACTGGTTCTTTAAAGGTATATGGGTTCTCTTCTTACTGGCTAATGAGATAGCTCAAGTCCTTGCCTGAATCCCTTTAATTGTAGTATTATTATTACCTGTGAATTTTCATGCAGAAGTAATCTTCATGTAACTTCGAATTTGCGTTCTGCAGGACATATTGGGCTTACTGAGGTCTTTGTATGTTATGGTTTGCATAGACGAATCTGCATCATTTTTGAGATACGGTTGTCTATCGCGAGAGCATGTAGCCGCTGCTAGGAAAGAAGTGATGACACTGTGCAGTGAACTCAGGCCCCATGCACTAGCTATTGTCAGCTCCTTCGGAATCCCAGATGCCTTCCTTAGCCCACTCGCTTTTGACTGGGTTGAGGCAAATGCGCGGTCTTATGGGAATGAATGACTCCACGCCATCAGATAGCACTGGAGTTTTGCAATGGAACTACTACAGATAGAGATGGACGGACAAACACATTGTACGAAAAGGATAGCTGCATTTGCAGCTTCCTGTCATTATACAGGTTACAATAATTTCTCTCAAGTGTATAGCTCGAGATGGTGATCCTGATCTGGTCTGCATAAAAGGATGGGTTCTTGTAATTTGCCATTCAAAATGGGACATACTTGATAAGCGGATGTAGCCCTCTACGGCTCTACATATATATTCTTGTTCATCTGAAATGGTTAATAAGTGTAATCCTGACCATCCGAGTAAACCTTTTTGTAGCAGTGCCATGTCACACTTTCTTAGGTGTGATGAAGGGATCACAACAAGCGACAGTGGCCTTAGTTGGCTGCAGTGGAACACAAGGCATGATCGTGTGGCAAAACGACAGTGGTGACTTGTGATGGGTCGACTGGGAATGCCTCCGCAGTCACCACCTGTGTGAAAGAGATGTAGTATATCATTATTATTTACACAGATCACTGCCAACCTAATGATGATGAACCAATGGGCCTAGACAATTAAATTAGCCATACACTCCTTGTGCACCCGCTCAACGCATCCGAGCCGCACCACGCTGATCCCTCACCGGGACCGCCCCCTTCTTCCTCCGTCACGGCCTCATGTGTCCCACACTGTCCTGCTTAGTGTTAGCCTCCCTCCACAGTCCACCCCATATGTCCATGTTACATCGGTACGTTGTCTCTGTTGTCACAGCCACAGCCCTCCGACTCTTCGCCAACTCCCATCCTCCCCTTTACCATCGTCAAGGTGCACGCTGGTCGAGGATCTCTTGTGGCGCCGACATATCTTAGTTTCCTACTTCTTAGAAAGTGTTTGAATGTGAGAAAAAAAATCACATAAAATAAGGTGAATCATTAGCGTATGATTAATTGAGTATTAGTTATTATAAACTTAGAAAATAGATTAATATGATTTTTTAAAGCAACTTTTAGATAGAAATTTTTTTTAAAAATATACTATTCAAAAAGCATGCTCATGGAAAATAAGTAGGTTTTTATCCCTAACTCTTATATTTGTACGGGCCTTAGAGCGTATTCTGATAGTCTCTTTCTTTTTGCCATTACAGTGGATTCTGTTTAGCTCTGTTTGCCGTTACAGTGGATTCTGATATTCTGAAAGTTCATGACCAAATTTTAGCTTTGTTTACCATTACGGTGGATTCCGATAGTCCCTTTTATTTTACAAAAGATAATCTCGTTTTTTTTGCCACAGCTTTTAGACATTTTGCCGTTTCATAAACTATTTTTCTTATAATCCCTGTTGCAAACTGAGCCTTAGTACATAATACTGGCAACAACGCTATAGTTTACTATAAAAATTTGGAAGTGGAATAAATTCAACCTTATGTCCCATGTTTGTTTAAATTCGTTTCATCACCAGCTTAGATTGTTTTATTTATGTGTGCTTAATTTCTGTTCTACCTCTAATGTTGTAGTCTTGTTCGTCTTAGATCATGACACATCATTTTTGGATAGGAGTATGCATAACTTTTTTAAGACCTAACAAACATATTGGCACAAAATTATCTGTTCCCTCAATGTGGCATGACACCACTAAGGTCATTTATTCGCTTCTTGTATGCCTATCTATTTTTCAAGGATATCGTTTCGCTTATGCTAATTATAAGCTGTAACTGCTTATCAATGAATTTGAAGATAAATTTTTATACATAGATGCAATACTATTAGAAGTAGAAGTATATGTATAAAGTTTTCTAGAAGTAGAAGCATATGTATAAAGTTTTCTAGAATTTTCGGTGATATTTTATGCACAATGTATACACGAGAAGCCTGTGTGCTGCTATACATGCATGTGTTCTTAGTAATTCAAAAGCAAATGCTAAAAAAAATTATGATTAAAAACCAAAATCAACTTCAAAAATTAAGTTTTAAAATTTAAATTTTGGCTACGGCTTATAAGCTAAAAGATAGATGATTTCGATTGTATAAATGTTCTGTGATTGGGTGTAATTAGGTCCTACCTAGGGATTGCCATACTGTTTGGAGGAGGTTACCCCCCAAAACGGTATGACAGTTACCACAGCAACCATCCAAAACCGTACGAATTTTATTTTCAAAAATTTAAATTTAAAATTTTTAAATCTCACGGTAATGTCGTGGTAACCGCAGTATGTTGAAGTTAAAAAGGAAAAATTACGAAAAAAATTGTGAAACGTAGTAAAAATTCTAAAAAATTTAGAAAATTTAAAAAAAATTGTGGATATCTCTAGAAAAATAATGTAATATTGCATAATTTTTTTGCATAACCCTTGCTATCGCTTTTACACTTAAATAAAGTAGAAATTATATCCCAACCCATCTCTTATTTTTTTCAATTTCGATGGAGCTCTAAAATATGAAGCAAATTTCATTATTTTTACAAACGTTTTTCACCATAATGATCCATAATTCAAGTACTACCTACTAGAATTTTTTGAATTTTTTTAAAATAAATTCGGTTGAAATTTGCTTAAACCAAACCGCCGGTAATCCTGACCGTACCCCAACGGTTTGGCAATCACTAGTCCTACCTAGTAGCATGATCATCTTCAATGAGCTAATGCTCAAATTATGCCATAAGGACGAGGCGGTTGCCTTTTAGAATCACAAAGCACAACTAACATCCAGCTGAGTGGAGATAATAGGAGGACGAGCAAGACGAAGAGAGGAGGAAAAGGTAAGAGAGGATGACATGTGGGACTTATTTAATTTTTTATTGCTGATTAAAATATCACTTAGGCCCGTTCGAATGTAGGGGGTGAAAACCCTCTCGTTTCCTGTGAGCACGCTTCCCGGATTGCTAAACGGTGTGTTTTTTAAAAAAATTTCTATCTAGAAGTTGCTTTAAAAATCATGTTAATCTATTTTCCAAGTTTACAATACCTAATACTCAATTAATTATACGCTAATGACTTACTTTATTTTGCGTGATCTTCTTCTTCTTCCTTTTTCCTCACCGTCAAATACTCCCTTAGAGCAACTCCAACAGTGTTGCTAGTTGGCTGGCTAAACCAAATTTTGGCAAGTTGAACGAAAATCACCACTCCAACAGACTTGCTATGGCCATCCGGCTAGCCAAGTTTGGCCAGCCGAAGCTACTGGCCAAATTCGCCTCCGCGCGTGGGCTCCACCAGTCCGTACGACGCAATAGAGCAGAGGGGGCGAGGCGAGGCGTACCTGTGCCGCCGGCGGTCGCCTACCGCCCCACGCCGCCGACCGCCTGTCGCCCCTGGGTTCGCCATCTCGCCGGCCCACTGCGAGGTGAGCGGAGAAGGTGAGGGGAAGAAGAAGAGAGAAAGGCAAATAGAGACAGGAAGAAATCTATGACATGGGGACCTACTGTGAAATTGAAAAGTGTAATAGAGAGGTTATTGGAGCAAAAGACAAAGTTGGCTCTCTAGTTTATTTAGCAAGCTGGCTAAACAACCATTTGGAGAGCTAAAACTAGCAACACTGTTAGAGAGGCTCTTAAATACCACATAAGCGAAACCGCTTTTGAGTTAGGCCAAGGGATGCAAAACAAATGGTTTAAATGTTAAGAGATGATTATCTTCTAGCCCTTTCGCTGATCGGAGCTCCACCACCACCCCTTACCGCTCGGAACTCTTTTCACCCCTCAGCACGGCCACCAGCTTATGGCTCATTGGTTGGCGTCGGGCTCGAGAAAACACGTTCGCCACCCCTGCAGTTGCAAACGAGGAGCCGAGCTTAAGGGAGACGGCGTTGCAACTACAAGTTCGGCTGCATCTTGTCGCTGCCTTGCTACTGTGGCGCACTTATGCCTTTTTTTTTCTTTTGAAGCATAAACTGAGGCAACAGCCTCAACAATAGATTTAGGGATAGTTTAAAGGTGAGAGAAGAGAAAGAGAATCACAAAAAATAAGATGAACCATTAGCGTATAATTAATAGAGTGTGAATTATTTTAAACTTAAAAATAAATTAATATGATTTTTAAAGTAACTTTTATATAGAAAATTTTTATAAAAAATATACCGTTTAATAGGTCAGGAAACATGCTCACGGATTTTTCTCAACCGGTAGATTCGAACTGACCCTTATTGAATAGCAGCTGGGAGTACAGCTGTTTTTGCAAACAAGCCCTTGACAATTGGGCAAATTACACTTTGACCACAGAAAATGCAAAGGATTCCAAAAGAAAGTAAAAACGCGATTAGGTCCTTGTCTTCGTAAGCTCCACAACGGCGACGGCCAGATCAACACTGCGAGGATGGAGAAACCTCGGGGAGCTGCAAAAGATGATGCCCAAACTCAAAACCCATATGGGGCCTCAATGAGTGGGAGGTTAAAGGAGCCTTGGCAAGCGAAGAAAATATCAATCGCCTTATGAATCCCCCGTTAGAGACGAAGGAGACTAGCACCGATGTGAGAAGCTCGCCAGGGATGAACTGAGTAGGCGGCGCAACCTTCTCTTCGTCGGGCTTGAAGACAAATCCACAAACCCAAGCAAAACAGCAGAACTCCTAGCCGTAGACGTCGGAGGAGCACCTAGCAACCACCGGCTAGGAAGTAGACACCGGCAAGAGCGCCGGTGAAGTCCTCTCCTCCATGGCCGACGAACCGGGACAAGAAGAGCCGAATGCCATGACCCTCTCGAGCTGCACAACAAACGGGATTAACCCAACTACGGGAGAGAGCCGACTACCTAGAACTACCGGTGACCGCCCCCTCTCGTCGCCGGCAACCGGGAGGTCGCCGGAGAAGGAAGGAAAGGGGTTCGGGAGAATGGGGATTTCTTTGTCGCCTGGGACTGGGAGAGGCCTCGAGTCTTCCGGAGCTCTACGCACTTGTGCCTCAAAGTTCCACTTCTTGCCAACCTCAATAGCTCATCCATCTCGAAGCTCTAAGATGGCCGTGGCCAAGGTGTGTCGTCCGGGCAAGTCTGTACTGTAGCCGGCCCCAATACACCACAGCCACGCCGCGTGATTTTTTGATAATATACCGCTTAATTCACATGTCTTTACTTTTTTTTACCAGTTTAATAAAATACTACCAGGACCATAAATTTTTTAATTTTATACTACTTTCTTTACTTTTTCTCTATTTCTGAAATTTCTATTTCTAAAATTTCTTTTGATTTTTCTTTTTCTTAGACGAAATTGCCTCTGGACCCTCTTGACAGAAAATAGGGAGAGGAAATCAAAATTCACAGGAAACGACGAGGGATCGATCGGGCTGCTCCCATCAGCCGACGCCAGCGCCCACCGCCCGGCGCCGCCCAGCCCCATCAATTTATGACATGTAGGAAACATTGTTTCTATTCCAACATTTTACAGGCATATATGCTTTCTTGTAGAAGAGCAAAATACACAGCAGTACAGGAGAAGGCTTTGTTCTGGTCTTACTGTTACAATCTTTACAGGTTTACATACTGTTACAATTTACAACAAATACAAACAAATGCTCTGTCGATCCTTCCTGTTAGAGGATGTAATTGTAACTCCGCAAGGAAAAAGGCTGATGATGACTGGAGAAGTCAGGTAAGGTCGGGATTAGTTGATCTCAGCTTCATTAGGAATAGGATAACAATCTGGCAGAACCAAGACATGCACAATTGCAGCTTGAGGTAGCATAGTACTAATAAAATTTCAGGTTGCTGTAAATGTGTGATTTTTAGTTCTTGAGACAGCGCTGAATCAACATCGCTTGATCCTTCAAACAGCTTTGCTCTCTCCTCCTCGGCTGAAAACATAAACGTGCAGAGTTGACAATAGGTGCACCTCTTAAAAAAAATCAAGCAACTATATACCCAACCGACCTGCCATTTTCTCATTCACATGAGACATAGACGATGATGCTGGTGGAGGTGCTAGTGGAATCTCATCATCGATATCTATGTCATCTGCATTCAAATGCTTTCAAATAAATAGGCAGTACTTAAGAGCAAATGCTTTCAAATAAACAGGGAGGAAGACAACCTATTGACAGTTCTATGGGCTCGTCAGGATTGGGTATTGACGATTCAGCAAATGATTCTTTCAAGAAAATTGATTCCAACTGTTCGCTCATGCTTTGTGCACTTAAACTTCCTTTAAGTTTTTCATCTTCTTCTCCTTTTCCTTTCAATCCTTTAATGATGCCACCAAGAATTCCCGCTGCTGGATTCTGCAGAAGAATTTTTATGTGATGCCAAATTGTAGACAGGTGATGATAAATAGAAGATCAGACAATGCTGGACCTGCTTTCTTTTCTGGTCCATAGAGACATTAATAGCTGCTTCAACAGCTGCTGCAAGTACTTTGTCATGAAGGCATGGCATTGATTCTGGAATCCTAAAATGATAATTGTGAATGAAAACTTATCACTGCATGGTCATAAGTCATTACTAAGCCTCTTAAGCTGAATAGGAGATCCAACTGAGACAGAACAAAACCACACAGGAGACATCCCAGAAAAGCCGTACCTAAAGATGGGGCTCCCAACCAAAGAACAGGCTAGAAACTTTTCTTTATGAAGCTAGAGTAATATGAACGTCAATATAAGCATAGAAAGGGAAAAGCACTACGCAATAGGAGACCACTGTAGCTGACGAGATTAGAGATGCTTGCTACTTCGAGAGTAATCTCACCAACGAACAGATAAGCGCCACCTCTCCCTCTCTCCCTCTTCAAACCCTAGCCACCAGGACGGCGCAGGGGCTGCCGGGCTGCGGCTGCGCCAGGCGGCGGCGGCGCTGGCGTCGGGCACTGCTGGCGTCTCTGGTTCGAACCCTTTCTGTCTTCTTTTTCCTTTTCTGTCCCTCTCTCTCTCTCTGTCAAGTGGGTCCAAGAACAATTTCATCCATCAATGAAAAAGAAAAATAAAAAAAAATTAGAAATAGAGAAAAAGTGAAGAAAGTGGTACAAAATCAAAAAATTCGCGGTCCGGCGATATTTTATCAAAGACATGAATTAAGTGGTAAAAAAGTAAAGACGTGCGAATTATGTAGTATATTATCAAAAATCACCATTTGGCCATATTGTACTTGGACCGTCGCCTGAGCCCGTGTGCCGACACAGCACGACACGGTTGCCACCGGGCTGGCACAACACGGCCCAAGCACGAGCCCGGCCCAGCCGGCTCATCTATTTTCCCCTTATTTTTTTTATTTTTCTCCTATTTTTCCAATTTTTTATATTTTTTTATTTTTCCTCATTTTCCCTATTATTTTTATTTTCCCCTAATTTTTCCTATGTCCCCATATTTTTCTTTTTGTCCGCCTCATATTTTAAAATTCATGGGCCATACATTGTAGTGAGCCACTACTGGTCCATGGGCTTTCGGCGTACCCGTGCCAGCCCAACTTCTCACTAGGCCGTGCCTGGGCTCCAGACTTGGCACGTGGGCTGGCACGGCACAACCCGCTAAACAAGCCGTGCCTAACAGGTCATGCCTAATCGGGCCGTGCCTAACCGTGCTATGGGCCAGGCCAGCCTGGCACGCCCGTTTGGCCTTCTATAAGAAGCTCCGTCTGGTCGTGCACTGATCTGAAAGAGAGAGATGATACAGAGGCATAGGAGAGATTATGGGGTTATTTAATTGCTATAGGGTCACCTTTAGATATGGAAATGGTGCTAATACACTATTCCTTCCGTCTCAAAATGCAACAACTTTTACCACTCAAAACTTGAACCAAATATAATAGCTTTTGCACCTACATTTTCTTTTCAACAATCACAAGCTTCCATCAGTAAAGTTTTTCACCTACTCTCTCTTTTTAACCAATCACAACCTTCTCTCATTTAATTCTACCAACTTCCTATCCATACCTAGCTCTAAAACTTTTTTAGGGCTTGTTCAATTTGTAGGAAATATGGAGGAAATATGTAGGAACAAGATTCCTATAGAAATGATCACTTTTCATCCATTCAGTTTGTAAGATGGGGGCTGCTAGTTCATGCGCGCGCGGCTAAGGTAAGTCGTGCGCGCAATGCGCCCATGCTGATTTGTCTTCACGCTGCACAGGTGTTAGCCTCCTGCTCATGCCGAGGAGTTAGACTCTGATTCAGAAAATGCTCTGGGTCTTCAAAACTTTCAACTTATGCAACAAACTTTCATCACAAAATCACAAACTTTCAATTAAAAAATATGAAACTTTCATTTCAAATCACAAAACTTTTAATTCAAGCCTAAAACTTTCATCTCAAATCACAAAACTTCCAATTGAAAGATTTGAAACTTCATCTCAAAATTACAAAAACTTTTGATTCAAATCTAAAATTTTCATATCAAAAACCACAAAACTTTCAACTAAAGGAAATCTAAAACTTTCATCTAAATACCAAAATCACTCTTCTCCTTCGGCCACAACCGTCACCACCTTCCTCGGCCGCCGCCGCAGTCGTGGGGCACATCGCGGTGCCCTTCCGCAGCTTCTCTTGCTGTGGAGAGGGCGGCACAAGCCTGATACGGTGCGTGGTGGCCGCGGCGGCGATAGAAACGGTGGAGAGACGAAGTCCCCACGGTTGATGGCTGATACTGTAGCCTCAGTGGCGCTAGCGTTGAGGAGCTAGAGGTGGCACCGCATAAGTGGAGAAGGAGATGGGGAGGGATGGAGGGCAGCCAGGGACGGAGACGGGGACGGGGTCTGCCAGGCGCCGGCACAATAGATCGATGGGCGACAGCGAGCCACTCCGTCGGCGTTGAATGGACATGGAAGGAGAGAGTGAAAACGGGAGAAGAGGAATTGGGGATCAACCGAACGAGAAGAAGAATAGATCGAGAATATTTGGTCTCCAGCTCCTAGCCAGAAAAAAATTGTGTGACTCGCTACTGGTGCGCCCCCTAGCGTGGGCCTTGTGGGCTGGGTAGATCGAGCGTTACAGGCGCGCGTGCGCCAAGAAGCTTTTCCATTGTAAGATTGGATCAAAGGAAAAGTATGATTTCCTTTGGGTATGATTCCTAAGGAATTTCATAGGAAAATTTACATCCACTTAGAGCTCTTTTTTCTATTCCTTCGCTTAGGATCGAGGCAAAGCCCTCAATGTTATACTTATTTGGCCTCAAGTTGCATATATTAACGCATTCAAATCTTGATCATGTTAATTTAGTACTAAACATTCCTGTATTTTTCCTACCAACCATTTAAAGGGTCATTCCTATATTTTCCTTATCTTTTGTTTTGCACATGCATTCCTATGCTATTCCTATGTTTTTTTTATTCCTGTGATTTAGAAATCGTGTCAACCGTTATATTTTTAGGCAGAGCGAATAGTACTCATTTATGAAAAAAGTAGACTTTATTACTGATATAATATGAAAAGGAGGCTAAAACAGGCCCCCAAAATAAGGAGGCAACCAAATCCTCCTCCCAAGCCCCCAGTCTTGGGGACTCTCGGAGCCCCTATCGATCCTTTTTTTGGCGCGGACGGCTTCTCTAGTTCCCGCGCGCACTTGGCGAGGCCTTCGAATCTCCTCCGGCCATCGTCGTCGACATTGATGAGGATATCACTCCTTTAGATATATATAACAATTCTCAAGTTGTTATGCAAGGGCCAATTACTAGAGCTCGGGCACGACAATTGAATCTCCAGGTAAACTCGTTCCTAAGTTCTTCTTTTGGTGACTTTGAGAATAGATTGCTACCTAATAATTTAATTATGATTAGGAACCTTGGAGAGGACCAGAAAGCACTTGGAGAGAGGCTAGGAGGCGGACAAGTCTAGCAAAGGCGTTCAAGTCAAGTTGGAGGCCCAATTCATATCAAGCTCGAGTCCATCTCGGATTCCAGGAGCAGTCCGCACTAAAATCGTCGCCCAGATTGCATATAAACTCCGTTTTCGACGTTCTACATATGTACGGAAAGCTAAGGAGATAAGCTTTCCAATGGATTTGGTTCCACATCAAAATTCCTTACAAGTCAAAAGATATCATCAAAACAATAGGACAAATAAAATTTGCTAGGGTGCTGCGTCACCGTCTTTTCGGTCGTTGGGCCTTGTATCGTGTCAGAGTCTATTAGGGATGCGTCCAGGGGTTCTTGGCCGATCCTAGACCCTATATATTTAGTAGAAGTCGTCGAGTTAGGGTTGGGTTTTGCTTAGATTATTCTGCCATTGCAGTTTGACCGCCTAGATCGGTTTGTAGAACCCCAACTTCATGTGCTAAACATTCATCTGCAATTCAGGTTGTGTTTTCTTTGTTCTTGCAAATTTCTTTGATTGTTTGCAGGAGCAAAACCTTTGTGGTTAAGTCGACTGCGTGAGAGCGTGACCGATAATGACAAGATGCGCGGGTGTAGCTGTTGCGAGGTGACGATCGTTGATCGGAAGCCTCAAAATGTAAACGTCTTCACGTCGTCAAATCGAACCTATCGGAAGATCGGGCACCTAGTCTCACATCAGACATCCCCAGTAACTCCGGCTAGATCGGAATAGAAAGGTAGGATTTTTACACTACCTGATCCAAATCGACCGGCCTACCGCCAGCCCCCACCTGCCCGTTCGCCGGTCACCGCCCGCCACCCATCGTCCACCCACCCGCACGCCCGTGCACCTAGGTCGTAGCCTACCTTGCGCGAGCTCCTCGCCTCGCCTCGCCCACCAGGCCGCCACCAAGCCCCGCTTCGATGGCGCCCAGCTCTTCCTGCTGTCCGGAAGAAGAAGGCGCGGTGAGTGGCGAAGCGGGGAAGGAGGACGGAGCCGCGCCAACTTGCTTGCCTGCATGCCTGCCCGCCTGTTGGCGCCATCGCCCGGTTGCATGCCTGCCTGCCCGCTGGCACCGCCGCCCGCCTGCTTGCCTACTCACGTGCTCATCCACATGCACAGTAGTATATAGTACTAGTACATTTGAGGATTTCTTGTTTCTTTATTGAGTGCCGAGACCTTTCGAGAGAAAGAGAGAGGGGAGTATGCAGTAGTAGTATTTTATTACTTTGGTTTAATGTATACCCCATTTATTACTTTGGTCAAACTAGACATATACACTATATGGTGAAATACAATAGAAAAATAGGGGCTTAGAAATGGGGGCCGTTAGCGTCTCCTGTAGAGACTCTAAACCTAGCCCTCAAACAATTTTTATGGTCTAAAACCAAAAAACAAGGTCTAGTAAGGTCTCTAATTGAGCCCCCCAAATCTCTTCCCATAGCCCCTAGACGTGGGGGCTCTATACCCCAGCCCCTATCCACGATATTATATACGGGACGACAATTCACGTCGCGTGCCTCCTGTCCTCCCTCCCGCACGGAGAGTGCGACGCCGCCATCTTCCCTGTCCTCGCCCGTAGAAGGTCGGCGCCGTCTGTTGTGGGTCTCACCAGTGTCCGTTGCCATCTCGTCCGATTTCACCTGAAGAAGACCGGAGAGCTCCGATGCTGTCGTCGATGTTCCCTTCTCTCCATACCTACCCTCCACAACTACATGCAAATCGAGGCGCCGTCGGCAACGGTGAGGGCCTCCATACACCGGCGGAGATGGCCTCCGACGCCAGTGGCAACAGCCTCGGATGGCGGCGGCCTCGGATAGTGGCGGAGACAGCCTTGGACGGGGATGGGGACGGCGGGGACGGTGGCGGCGGGGACGGGGCAACGGGAGCTCTGATAGCTTCCAACGGCACCGGCAAAGGGACGGCCTTGGCGCCTCGCTCGCTCTGCCCTATCTCGCCTCTGGTGTCGATCTGGTAGGAGAAAGAAAGAAAAATCCTAGTCAACTAGTGGGGCCCACGGTTGGCAAGCAAATTTGGCTATCCAACTTTGGCCAGACATGGACCGAACCAACTAGAACTCAATGCGCACTCTTACCGACCCCTCATATTTCCAGCCGGTCCGACCGGGTGGGGAAGGCAATCCGACCGCCACCCCAACTAGAACTCACTGTCGGTTCTGGATCGAGCCGGTCCGACCGGCCAGGGGTGCGCGGTCCGACCGGCCAGGGGTTCGCGGTTCGACCGACACCCCCAGGTCTCTTTCTAATGCAACAGCAGTAGCATGTGCTAAGTATGAGCTACAGATCAATCAACCAATATGAATCACAATGTACATGCCTACGTGCTGAGATCGTACGAATTACCAGACTGAAGGAGGCGGTAGCGGCAGCAGTCCCAGCAGGAGGGGCACTTCCAGAAGGAGGAGGTGGCGACAGCAGTCCCAGATGGAGGTGGCGGCGATCCCTTATCCAGATCGCCGCGCTCGTAGGTTGTCAGCGGGGGGCAGGAGGGCCTACTGCGTCGAGCCCCGCCAGCGACGGGAGCTTGCTGGAGATCGAGTTCTCGAAGAGCTTGAGGCGGGCGAGCGCAGTGAGGTTGCGGGCCTCGGGCGCCAGCTTCCCCGTCAGGCTGCGGTTCCCGACCTACACGGCACGCCGGGCCATGCCTTGGGCGAGCAGGGGTCGCCGGTGTCCTACCCGAGCGGCCGGGGGGAAGAGAAGGGGTGGGGGGCCGACGCAGGGGGAGGGGGTCGGGAGAGGGACGGGGAGGGGGGTGTGCTGGTTGCGCGAAGCTAGCTGCTGGAGGGGATGAGGGCCTCCTACATCTGGGGGATTGCCTCCCCCTAGATGAGGGCTCTCTTCAGATGAGAGTTTAGATAGGATTTTGGTTGGACATAATTTTTAGCCTATAAACCTCTAAATTTAAGATGAGGGCTATAATAGGGGCTGATTGGAGTTGCCTCGCGTCGGATGGCGTTCGCTAGGGTTTCTCCCACCGCGTCCTCCTCCCCCTTCCTGCTCCATTCCTTACTGCGCCCCTTCTCCTCGTCCTCTGTCTTGCGCCCTCGCGTCTCCCACCGGCGAGGTTCCCCCATAGCCGCCGACTTATCTCAGGCCTCTCCTCTTCCCTCTTCGGAAGAGGGTGGGGCGGTGATGGAGGCGCCGCCGGGGCCGAGCTCCAGGCGCCCCTGGAAGCCAACGTGCTTGTACTACACCCAGGGGAAATGCACCATGGTGGGATTCCTTCCCTTTCTTGCGATCCCTTGTCGTTTGGTTAGTGCGTTGTTCTGTTTCCCTTGCGACCTGACGATCGGCTGGGTGGGTACCGTATAAATTGGTTAGGTTCAGTACATGGGAATCTAACCAAACGGGCGGCAAACGGGGATGAGAGTTTGGAACTTGATGGCAGGAGAACATGTCTCATGTGGTTATTTTGTGGAGAGGTATAATATCGATTGGTGAAACCATGATGGTTCTAGCCTTGTAGGAGCGTGAAATTGTAACACTGCCTCTATCCTCCAGTTGCTTTGTTAAGCCAGTGTACTACTGGATTTGCTTCAGTAGACCAGCAATTCCAGCTCATGAATTTGAGCAGGCCAATTAGTCATCCAATGTACTAGTTTTGAGTGACACATGTCATTGGCTGTTGTACTGAATTGGTCGTCTGGTCCTTTCTACTGTTGTTTGTATCGCTAAAGTTACTCTAGAGCTGATCTTTTTTCTGCATTTGTTTTTTAGAAACCATGTTTGCAGATGCTGCAATAAGAGGCTGTAGTTTCTTCTATCTGCACTGCATATTGCTTTGGATTTGTGGCTAGTAATTTGGTTTGAGGCGGTAGGTGAGCAAATCATTTTGTTCGAGCCTTGTTTCTTACATAAAAAATAATGTGTCTAAACTTGAGGTTTTTGTAATTCAAGAATTACATTTGTCAGAATAGACACGATCACATGACTAATTAAGAAAGCTTATTCATAGAATGGCACAGCATATATTTGTCTGGGAAAATTGAAAAGAAGTTTAGTTAGTGTGCACAATTATGGACCAAGATAATTAAGTAGGACACTCGTAGAGCTTGTGAAAGCAGCTCAAATTTAGGATTCTAGCATTGCTCCTACATGGTAGGCTGATAATGGGTGCCTCCCATGTTCAATTAAGTTGCTGATAAATTGGGTCAATGAATAAAGTAGAGAAGGAAGAAAAGTCTGCATAGACCATGGAGTCTAACGTTACTGTTGTCCAATACTATCCATAGTTGCTAGCATATGCCTGCCTTCAAAATTCAGGTATGACTGTTCTATGATTTTAATTTTGCTCTACTAACTACACATGAATAATAGCCAGAGTATACTTTATGTTCTGGTTTTATTAGTTAAATTACAAGCTTCTTTAATTTTTGAAAAATATACTCATAAAAAAAGATTAAGTCTCTTTGCAGCATCGCATAAGAAAATTGTATTTTTTTTAAAAAAAGAAAGTAAAATCTAGTTTTTGGAATACATGATGGAATTTTTAGATTACATCAAGTTTTTGTAATAAATTTTGAATTGGTCCTTGTAAAAAGATGAGAAAGGATGATAACACCAAGGGATTAAGTTTACTGGCTTTCAGTTTGTTTAAGTGGAGAGCAATGAAAATATTTTTATTGGATGGGTGTAGGGCATCTGTGATATGCTCCAGGTTTTCTGCATGGACAAATGGAAGAATAATATCCATACATAATTTGAATTTTGGTTGCAAATTTCCTCCCTCAGATAACTTTACGGTTAAATTGGTTTTTTTATAGCAGTTATTTTAACAAGAAGTTATGAGTTATTTGGACTGTACCATACATTACATGCCCATTTAGTGGTTTTTTAATTCTATATTCATATTTTAGATGACTATAAAAATTGGAATTAATAAATGCAAAAACATGATGATACATCAACATGATCAATTTGTTTGGATTGTGGTACTAGTCATACAAATGCACAGTTCAGCTTTGTGGTACTAATTTATTGTTTAATTTTGCTGAAAGCACTTGGTTGTTGAAATATCTTCAGTTCTTCACTGCACCATATCTTTCTCACTCTACTGCCAACCAGTTGCCTGATCCATATGTTTGGAGCTAATCTACAGTAACCTGAAGTACACCCCAGTGGCGTACATGTTAGCAATAATTGACAGATTTAGTTCGAACATAGTTGACAGTGAGCTATTTTGAACACCAAGACGTTCTGACTATTTGAATGGTTGCTCATGCCAACAAGTACATGTCTGCATGATAATACTTCTGATAATAATGATATTTGTTGGATGTTTGGCCAAGTTTCTCTGAATCGTAGAGTCCCAAGAATATGGCAGCTGTTTTTGGCCGCTTCACTTTACACCTTTCTTTATTTTGGTCCCTTTGTTCTAAAATATCCCACTTCTGTCTCAACAAGTGCATGATAATACTTCTGATAATATTGATATTTGTTGGATTTTTGGCCATGTTTCTCTGAATCGTAGAGTCCCAAGAATACAGCAGCTGTCATTTTTGGCGCCTTCACTTTACGCCTTTTTTACTTTTCCCGTTTTTCTAAAATATCCCACTTCTATGACCATATAAACATTGGTTTTTCTGGTGGTTTTGTGTAAATGAAAAGATAAGTTGTCTGTTGTCTGCTAAAAGTGCTTCCATTGGTACTCTTTTAGAAAAGTTAAAGTAGTTTACTAATCTTGAAGTAATGCGGTTAATAGTAGGTGAGCCAAATGACAAATCTGTCTCAGCATATAAAATAAATCAAATTTATTTCCATATGCCAACTTAATTGAAGTTAGTATTTGGTCAGTAGCACCTAGTGCTGTTCAAGTTTATTGACTGATACCAGATGAAAATAAATGGTAAAGCTAGTTAAGTCATGTTTTGGAAATCACCTGATGAATTTCTTGAAACCATCCTTAATATTAGGATTTTATGTCCCCTGAAGAAAGAATTTAGGATTTTATATATAAGTTGGAGGTGGTGGACAGAATTGTTGAGATACCTTGTTTTACATACAAAATAATAGTTATATAATTTTAAGCCTACACTAAAAAACCCTTGACATTAATTTCCTAAAAAGTTGTAAACTATAATGGTTAAAGAGGATCAATCTCCTGCTAACAATATCAGCTGATAGAAGTGAAGAAAATGGCTATCTACTTAACTTTTAATCATATTCGTGATAGCTTGAGCCGTGTCCATTCGAACTGCTATGAATTCGTTCCTAGGGGCCCAAATAATGTTACGTCTACTGCATTGTCAACTTCGCTTGCTTTATAGCATGAGTATCAATTGAGTTAAGATCAATACAGATTCGGCTGCTGGTAGCATGACTTTTCTATGGGCTGAGTTTTTTTCTATATTTGCTGTTCGTTTTCAGAAGCACTGGTGGCCATTCTGTTTGAATGTTCTCTAAACGTATTTGGAACTCTTTCACAAACTGGCTTGCAATTGAGAATGTCTAGTTATTGGAAGCACTATTGTAATTAAGATTTATACTTCTGCAGTTGAGTGATACTTTGCATCTTGAGAAATTCAATCACAAGTTGTTGACGGACCTTCCAGTGAATTCTTTAGCTGCAGATAAAGTGAAGCCTCAGAAACTGGACTACTTTTTGGTCCTTGATTTGGAAGGTAAGGTTGAAATTCTTGAATTCCCAGTTGTAATGATCGATGCCCAAAGCATGGAGTTCGTCGATTCATTTCACAGGTATAGCCTATTTCTAAATTAATAATTAATGATTATTGAATTATTGTGCTCAAGGCATAAGACATTTGAATGATTGCCAAACTCCCCTAAACATAGATGGGTTTGCAACTTTGATCTCTCTAGTTTCTATTATGATTATTCTTTGGTGGTAATATAGTTTTCAATTATGTTAAATACAAAAGCTTTATAATTGTTTCTCATTTCACTCAGTCAGGCACTGACCACTATTCTCAAGATTAATGAGAATTTAATCCAAGAACTATGAGCTAAAAATTTAAGATGCAATAGAGACTCCCTTTTGTGGGATATGTTCTGCCTTTTTTATTCCACTTATTTTGTTGAGAATATTTTGTCACTTGTTGTAACCTACCAATCTTATACTCTCCTGTCTTCTCCACCCTCTCAAAGTACTGCTTCTCTCTTTTGCAACTCTTCTGTAAGAGAAGCATTCGAGTGCTTCTCTCTTTTGCCATCATTATACTCAACGTTAGTTGATCATCAAACTTGTTCCACAAGATCATCTCCTGTGAACTTCCGAAATTCTCGACAAGTTCATACAAATTCAGAATTCCAAAGCTTTCAAGAAAAAAAGGACCACTTTAGAGAAGTTTAAAATTCTTGTAAATACTTTCTACAGCACATTTGAGAAAGATTGAAAGTTTTTACATTATCCCAACATATATATTTGAGGAAATTTCACATAAATCCATGTACAACTCGAAAGTGTCTCAAATCTTCTGAACCTTAATGTAATAAACCTTTAAAAAGTCTTCTGAACTTTCATTTAATAAACCTTAAAAACTATTCTTTGAAATTATGAAAGATTTCTTCAAAGCTAATCCTTGATCTTCTTCAGGATTTTTCTTGTGCTCATTCTTGGTTTTGTGTTAACATCATAAGGACATAATGATCTTAAGAGGTAAATTCGGTTGTAACAAGTGTTGACTGAATGGGAATGGCAAAAAGGAGAGTTTTACTAAGGAGGAGGGGCAGGACAGCTGCAATATTTGGATGACAGAAAAGAGAATATAGTCTTAAACTCGCAATGAATGGCAAAATTAAATTTTCTCTATATTGTTCTGTTCATACTGGATAGGCTATTCTGGTTGAGCTGTACAATAATTGAGTGAATTAAAACACAGAATCGAATACAGATTAAACTCTTAGGCAGTTATGTTTTATAACTAGATGGATTCATATAAACTTGCAACAACTATAGAAAATTTTGCACAGCTATACCGCAGCTAGAGTGTATCTAGGGATCCATGGGGAAACAATAGAACCAATAATATTTTTTCCCAGTTTCTGACAACAAATTCTTCTTGATTGCCCTACCCAAAAAAAAAAGTGATCTTTTTGATTTTCTACTTTCTCAAAAGGGAATTGAGATCATGAATTCAGCTGCTGTTCCATGCAAGATGTAATGAAAACCATATGATATCAATATCATGAATTGTAAAACAAATAATACCACATACTTGTAAAAATTCCTGTCAAGACATGCCACTCTTTATGAAACATGATTTGCTGGTCATTTCTTGTATGATGCTGTAAGTTTGACTGCACTAAATATTTAAAATAATTAAACAAAATGTTGACACCTGTAACATATATCTGCTATATAACATTGTCTATGTAACGTTGCATATTATTTTATTTGTTTGTAAGTTATAACAATTGTAGATATTAATCCTTTATGTATTTTCTTACTCTTCCGATAATATCACTTACTATATCTATTCCCACATGTGTTGCTTGTAGGTTTGTACGCCCGACTGCAATGAGTGAGCAAAGAATAGGTGAATGTATAGAAGGGAAATATGGAAAATTTGGTGTTGATCGGTATTTGCAGCACTATTTTACTCTATGGTTCTTTCAGTAGAACAACATGTTTCATTTTGTGATTTTGATCACAATTTTTAGGAGCGAAACAAAAGTAACTAATTTTCTGTTATTATCTTATCATGAATGTTGGGCATGACCTGTTTGGTTATATAGATAACCTAGAAGCAAATCAAACCCTTGAACTTATTAACTTTCTTGTTTCTTCAGTAATCTTATTTGTCACTTGCTTCATGAGCTTGCAACTTCAGCTTGTGATATTCTTAACTGTGGTCCACTGATATAGGTTTAATCTAGCGGGTTTACTTTATTTATAACTTGTATAGAATATTTTGTAGATCGTTATTTCTTGATTGCATTTACTCTTATGGATTGAGTTTTTTATACCATTTATCTATTTGATAAAACTGTGTTTTGTCATCCACTCATCATTATTTGTCATCCTATCAATTTGTGTTTGCAGCCTGTGATTCAGCTGTCATCCTAAAATATGTCTAGGATCTAGAATTCTGAATGTGCATTTCTTAACTCTGGATTATTTGGAAATATTATGTACTAACAACTATAATTGTTGTCCAATATGTAGTGTATGGCATGATACTGCTATACCTTTCAAGGAAGTGCTTCAAGAGTTTGAAGACTGGATCAGAGATCACAAGTTGTGGAAAAAGGAGCAAGGAGGAGCACTCAACAGTGCAGCATTCATTACTTGGTAATTTATTGCTGCTGATATTATAAATTTTGGGGGAAGTACTGATATATTTTTCATATACTTATTCAAACTATGCCATTGGACTCGTGCAAAAAAAATGTGGCTGTGCTTATAGTTTCGAGTGTCTAGCTGGTAGTGCATTCTTTCAGTTTTAGCATTCCTGGCATGTACAGGAAATTTAGGATACTTTTGGAGATTAGAGTTGATCGAAAAGTTTGTTAAACTTTGTCTTAAATTTTCTTGGTGGCTTTTGTGCGGTATCTAGTACATATCTTCTTCATTATGGTAGGAGTTTCCTTGCTTAATTTTGTTAAAAGTGACGTTTCAATGTAATTCTCATGTGTTCTTAAATATTGCAGTGGGAATTGGGATCTGAAGACAAAGGTACCTGAACAGTGCAGTGTTTCAAAAATTAAGTTACCTTCTTACTTTATGGAGTGGATCAATTTGAAGGATATCTATCTCAACTTCTATAAGAGAAGGGTAGCCAAACCCAGCCCATTACGAATTGTTTTATTGGAATTCAGATTTGTTGTTCACTTGTTCATGATAAGAGCATTGATGTGCCCTCATAAATATTTAATATTTATTGTGTTCTGCTAGGCAACTGGAATGATGACAATGATGAGGGAACTTCAAATGCCAATCGTTGGAAGCCATCATCTCGGTATAGATGATGCAAAAAATATAACAAGGGTTGTTCAGCATATGCTAGCTGATGGTGCTGTAATGCAAATTACTGCAACGAGGCAATCAGCTACCGGCGAAGTGAAATTTCTTTTCAAGAATCGGATCAGGTAACGGAGCAGTATGACATGTAATTATTCACACATTGCAGCTATAAGGTGACTTAGAATCGAACATAAGTATCAAGTCTATCAAAGGGGGTGAATGATAGGAACATCAAAAACGAAAATTTTTTGTGGAATAAAAGAACCCCTTCAACTTGGATGGAGCGTACCGATCAGACTGTTTCTATTATACGTTGGTCTCACTGTCGTATGTTCGCTGATAGAACTGATGTTTTGCTATCGCGCTCTTATCGGATGAACCGTCAGAATTCAGAAGTATATACATCGAAGTGGCTCTTTAAAATAGATTAACTTTATTGCATCAAGATGTGTCTATAAAGCGTATGTAAAGCACTCCTTACTCTTAAAATTAAATCATAACTTTTTCTCTTTTTCTATTTATACATAAAACCTTCTACACAAAGTAGAAGTAGAATATCTAATCTAAAGCAGAAGTAGAATATCTAATCTAAGTAGGATTTAACTCCTAGTTTTGCTATGACTTACTCCTTTAAGTAGGATTTAATTTCTAATCCTACTAGGACTTAAACTTTTTAATTTTGGATTCCTATGTAAAATAAACTCATCTTTTTATACGCACACAATTTCTCTTGTATGCTATATGGAATCTTGACCTCTAATTGCCTTGATTTTTAGTCTTTAGTATTCCGTGTGATTATTCAGACATCAATTTCTTCCAAGTTGACTTTCAATACATCACCGGTAATACTCATGAGGCCTCAAGACTCACCCACGCATATAAAAATAAAGAAACCATATTCGAGCACAAGTCCTTCTCAACTTGACTCACATTAGTCACACGCACTCATATCAATATCCGCAGTTATTTCTAAATAATTTCTATTAAATAAATTATTTGCAAAATCAATTGGTTATCATAAAATATTAATCATGACAATAATTTTACAATCTCTCTCTTGGTGAACACATTGGCAAACCGTTCAAAATGTGATTGAAAATAAAAATCAAAAGAATTGGTAACAATGGTAAAAAGCACTCAAGGCTTAAAAGATTTTAAAAAGAAGAAAACTTCTCCCTCTTTTTAAAAGAAAAAATCCCTATTTTGTATTGTTCTTTTCCTTTTGACAATAATTTCATCAAGAAGTTTATATTTTTTTTGAGAGCTTTGAAATATACCTAAAGCAATTTAAGAACATGCGTTGCAACGACAAGGGAGATAAATTAATCAACCAGCTAATAAGCATGAATTAGAATATAAATATGAACCATGGATATTACAAATAAGTTTAAATCAGCACTAAAAATTCATATATACAAGCCAAAAGGATGAATTCGAAGAAACATAAAGCGAGAAGAATCTAAAGGCTTAGTAAAAATGTCTGCTAATTACAATTTAGTATTGTCGGCGAAACGGGACTGGGGGTCCCCACAGTCGCGGGGACGCGTGGATCCTCTGCCACGTCAGCTCCCCTGGCCTATATTCTTCACCGGTAACGAGCAGCTACAGCCCTCCTTCAGTTAAGTACCCGGGGCCTTGGCTCCGGTTCCGGGAGCCACTTCCCGTGCCCGGGACCCGGCGCCCGATCCAGGGTGCCGCTTTCCGTGCCTCTCTGGGCCCGGGAGTGCTTTCCTCGGGCCTCGCCTCTCCGGGCCCGGGAGTGCCTTCCTCGGGCGCGCCTTTCCGTGCCCGGGTATGCCACGCCCGGGTACATCTTCCTCGGGACCGGGCTCCAGGGATACTCTCCGGTCCCGGGGCTCGTTCTCTGGGAGCAAATCAGCTCCCCCAAATATACCCGCATTAATGGTGAGGCGACAGGGCGCCTCCCGTCTGTCTCCCGACAGCATCTCCAGGAGACAGCCCAACAAAGAACCAACCAGACTAGCCGCCCTCAGCAGGCAGACAACACGCTCCTCCAGGCGCGGCGCAGCAGGCGGCCGCGGGTGTGCGCGTCACATCCTCGCGCTCCAGCCGCCCTCAGCAGGCGGACAGCGGCGACTAGACGTCCTCCAGCGCGGTGCGGCAGACGGGCGCCGACTGGCACGACAAGACGTAGCATATCTAGCTCTCTCTCACCACGTATGACCAGCACTGTGGACTCCCCTTGCTCGATAAAAGGAGGACCATGCCAAACGAATCAAGGAGGACGGGCTCCGGCCTTAGACAGCCCACATTGAACGGAGGACCTCTACTACTCTTCTTCCTCAAGTCTCCCGGCAAGCTTCCGAGCTCCACGGGTTCACCTTGTAACCGTCAGACCACATTCTCTCACACAGCCAAACACACAGGAGTAGGGTATTACGCTCCGGCGGTCCGAACCTGTATAAATTCTCGTGGCTCCCTTGTGCGCGCTGTTCATCGTCTTCCCCGCGCGATCTCCTTGGTTCGAACGGTCCGGACCTGATTCGGACGGTCCGGACCCTTCTGCCTCCAGCTCGGGCCCCCGGGGTTCGGACGGTCCGATCCCGGTTTGGACGGTCCGAACCTTTCTTCCTCTCGTCTTCTTCGCCGATTCATCTAACCATCTTTCTCCCTGACGCCGGCTTCGCCTGAGAACTACTCCCCTGGCCGAATCTCAAAGGGGGTCTCCCGACTTCCCGCCGTCGAGGTTTTATCCTCCGACAAGTATCAAGAAATTTCAATTCAACATCTTCTTTCTCAACATGATTTCTCAAAAAGTGAAAACGAATATCAATGTGCTTAGTGCGTGAATGTTGTATCGAATTCTTAGCAATATTAAATAGCACTTGTATTATTACAAAAGAGAGGAACTTTCTCAAAAATAAGACCATAATCTTTCAAAGTTGAAATAAGTCAAAGAATCTAAGAACAACAACTAGCAGTAACAACATATTTAGAATCAGCAGTTGATTGAGTAACATTTGATTGTTTCCTAGAAGACCATGCAATCAAAGAAGTACCCATAAAATAGTATGTTCCACTAGTATTTTTTTATCAATTCTACAACCACCAAAATCAGCATTCGAATAACCACTTAAGCATACGGATGATGATGTAGAATACCAAATGCCAAATTCAAAAGTGTGTTATAAATACTTCAAAATTCGCTTGATGGCTTGACGATGCGAAACATGTTGAGAAGCTTTAAATCGGGCGCATAAATACACAGCAAACTGTATGTCCGGCCTTGAAGCAGTAAGATAAAGTAAAGAATCAATCATACTTCGGTTCTTTTTGATCAACAACTTCACCATTTTCATTCGGATCCACAACAGTAGTAGATCCCATAGGTGTAGAGATAGGCTTGTAATCCTCTATCTCGAACCGATCCTTGATATACTTTGTTTGATGTATAAACGTACCTTGTGCTGTTTGTTTTATTTGTAGTTTCAGAAAGTACGACAACTTTCCCATCATACTTATCTCAAATTCTCTGCGTATTGTCCTAGAAAACTCCACAACTAAAGCGTGAGGTAAACAACCAAAGATGATATTATTCACATAGATTTGAACAAAAAGTTGATTATCACTATGTTTAAGAATAAAGAGAGTTTTATCCACCTTTTCCATTTGAAAATCTTTTGTAAGCAAAAGGTTTTTAAATCTCTCATACCATGCTATAAGAGCTTGTTTCAAACCATACAAAGATTTTGACAATCTAAAATATGGCTAGAAAATTTAGGATTTTCAAACCTGGTGGTTGTTTTACATAAATTTTCTCATGTGTAAAACCATTAAGAAAAACACTTTTAACATCCATTTGATACAATTTAAAACTTTTTGAAGCAGTAAAAGCCAACAAAAGTCTAATTGTTTTAATTCTAGTAACAGGAGCAAAAGTTTTATAAAAATACAACCATATCACCTGAGTAAAACCTTGAGCAACAAGCCTAGCTTTGTTCCTCACAATTACATCATCCTTATTTTATTTATTTTTGAAAACCCATTTAGCTCCAATAATATTATGACGAAGAGGTGGTTCAACTAAAGTTCAAACTTTGTTTCTTTTAAAATTCTCAAGTTCTTCATGCATAACATTAATCCATGATTTATCAGTTAATGTATGAGTAACATCTTTGGGTTCAAAAGAAACAACAAAAGCAGAATTCACATAATCACGAGTTACCTTAGACCTTGCAGTACGCTCACCAATATTACATATTATTTGTTTCGAAGGATGCTGTCGTTGAATGTGCAAAGGAGCAGAGACTTCAGAAGTTGTTTCACGTTCTGAACCTTGAACAGTAGAAGTTATAGGTTCTGAAGGACCACCAGAATCAGCACAAGCCGAATTGGAGCTAGATCCCCCTGCTTGGTCTGACTGCGGCTCCTTAGGTGGTCTGACCGCACTGTTCCGGCGGTCTGACCCGCCACCTCAGTTTCATCCTCATTGTTACTCTCCTTTACAAAAATACTATTCTCCCCCTGAATATGTGATAATGTACCTAAAATTTCTGGTTTAATACCTAGACTAGGCTCATAAAAAATGACTTCGCAAGTCTCAATAATTTTGTTAATTTCTAAAACAAGTACATGATATCCTCGAGAATGGGCAGGGTAACTAAGAAACAATCTATCTGTAGAACGTGCTTCAAATTTATCTAAATTTATTGATTTAAAAACAAAACACTTGCATCCAAAAACACGCAAATGAGAAACTTTGGGCTGATGTCCAAACCGAAACTCATAATAAGTTTTTTCAAGTTTAGATTGAAGAAAACACGATTTAAAATATAACAAGCAGTGTTAATAGCTTCCGCCTAAAATTTGCTAGGTGTATTATACTCATCAAGCATAGTCCTAGCCATCTCAACGAAAGGACGGTTATTTCTTTCAACAACACTATTTTGTTAAGGAACCTGAGGAGACGAAAACTAATGTTCAAGACCTTTTTTATTGCAAAATTGTTCAAAAGACGCATTTTTAAATTCACTACCATTATCACTTTGAATAGTTCTCAAAGATCCAGAAAGTTCAACAGCTAAACGAAGATATAAACTTCGAAAGTGTTCAAAAGCTTTATCTTTAGTTGCCATAAATAAAACCTAAGAATATCTCAAAAAATCATTCACAATAACCAACACATACCATTTTCCTCCAACAGATTGCATTCTAGCTGGACCAATAGTGTCCATATGTAAAAGTGTTCCGGTGCATGTTATCGCAGAAACAATTGGATTATGTAAAGAAGCAACCATCTTAATATGACGACATGGCGAACAAACCAAATTAAGATCCTTTTTAAGTTTAGGTAAACCACAAACAAGATTCGAACCACTAATTCTAGTAAGATGATCAAAATCACATGCCCAAGTTTATGATGCCAAAACATTAAGTCCTTTGAAAATGTAGCAACTAGACATGTGATCTCAGATGAAACATCACTTTCAAAATCAGCTTTAAAAACTCTTTCATAACAAGAAATTTTCAAAACAAAATCTCTAGAAGAATTAAGAATTTTGCTCCCAGTTTTCTTAAATCTAACATCAAAATTTTTATCAATAATTTAAGAGACTGAGAGCAAATTGTATTTTAAATTTTCTACCAAAGCCACCTTACTTAAAACAAACTTATCACTTATCTTGATAAATCCAGTGGTAAGAACGGAACTAGTAGAAGCATTTACAAAGATAATTGATTCAGTCTTAGATGCCGATTAAAGGGAGGAGAACTAACTTTTATCACCGGTCATGTGCCGCGAATAACTAAAATTCTTAATCGATGTAACTTTTATCTCCCAAACTTTCATATCTAATCCAATCAAAAGATCTCTTGCAATTTCAGATTGAGAATAGTTAACATCAAAAAAATCATCAACAGATTTAAGATTACTTAAAACTTTGTTAAAGTGACAAAAATAATTATCAAGAGTTTCTCCAGATTTCATCTCAAATTTCATATAGTATTTTTTAAAAACATCCCTGTGAATTTTCTTAATGTTAGAAGATCCTTCGTGAAAATCACGTAGAGCCTTTCACATCTCATGCGCAGTTTCAAGATGAGAAATCTGATCAAAATCTGAACGAGAAACTCCACACGAAATCATGTTGCATGTTTTACAATTATTTTCAAACTTAATTTTATTTTCAGCAGAAATAGCATCAGGATTTCATAAGAATGAGAAACTTTTTGTTAAATATCGTATCCTTAAGATATAATATAAGATTGCATCTTTTTACACCAAAATTAAAAATTAACTCTATCAAAAACATGCAGCTTGGTTGAAAATCGGTTAGCCATAGCTAAATCTCAAGATTGATCAAGATCCAAAAAGAGAAAACAAGTCTCTGATACCACTTATAGAATTGAACACAAGAACCAACTCTACCAGAGGGGGGTTAATGGTAGGAACACCAAAATCCAAAATCTTTTGCGGAATAAAAGAAACCCTCAAACCTGAATGAAGTACACCGATCAGACCGGCGCATGACTGTCGTATGTCCACCAGTAGAACCACCACCTCGCCGCCACGCCCTTGTCGGATGAACCATCAGAATTTAGAAGGATATACACTGAAGATGTTTTCAAAGTAGATCAATTTTATTACGTCAAGATGTGTCTACAAAGCGTATACAAAGTACTCCTTACTCTCAAAACGAAACTCTAGCCTTTTCTCTCTTCCAAAAGTTATGACTCTAGCGTCTCAACCCCTTATCTATTTATACCTAAAATCTTCTACACAAAATAGGAGTAGAACTCTAATCCTATTAGGACTCAACTCCTAGTCCTACTAGAACTCCACTCCTAATCCAAGTAGAACTCAACTCTTAATTCTACTAGGATTTAAACTTTTCAATCTTGGACTCCTATATTAAATAAACTCCTCTTTTCATACGCACACAATTCCTCTTGTATGCCATATAGAATCTTTGCTTCCAAGTGCATTGATCTCTAGTCTTTAGTATTCCGTGTGATCTCTCGATCATACGAACATCAACTTCTCTCAAGTCGACTCTTGATACATCACCGGCAATACTTCTGAGACTTCAAAATTTACCTACATATGCAAAAATAAAGAAACCATATCTGAGTATAAGTTCTTCGTAACTTGACTTATATTAATCACACATACTTACACCAATATCCGTAGTTATTTTCAAACAAATTTTTATTAAATAAATTATTTATAAAACTAATTATTCATTATAAAATATTAATTATAACAATAATTTTACGGGTGAGATGCGTTCTGGCGAAAGGAAACAATAGCGCTAACTGCTGATGGTCATGTTGGGTCAAGCCGTCGAAGGAGAGAATGAAGCGCTCAAATTCGAATGTTCTGCAAGCGCCTTTCCACGGAGAGATGCCAGTAGTCCAGTATACCAAACCTTTGTTGGCAAAAATGGAGCCGCAAAGAAGAGCAGGAGCTCACATGCGGTGGTCTGGTAAACGTGAGCGTGGTTTTGTTATTGGCACTGACAGTAGTATGTGCATTAGGATCAGTTCTATTCGTTCTAAAATATAAAAAAAATAGTATTAATGTGATTTATTCTAATACTATGAATGTAGATAACTTTTTAAATTTATAATATTAAGATGTATTATATTCAGTACTAAATTTTAATATTTTAGAACGGAGAAAGTACTACACGTACACTACAGTCCAATATGGCATTATGATATGCTACACATATAGAGGATTTTTTTTTTGTCTGAACTCAATGTTCTAGAATTGTTTTATTGTTAGTACATATCTATGCCGTTATGTTTCTTTGTTGATTACGTAGACACGAACACGCACACCTGACACCACCATGCTTGCACCACCAAACGGAATATCTTTCGTCTGTCCTTCGACAAATCCAGTTTAATAACTGTGCATCAACATATGACGAGTTTCTACGTTGACACTTGAGAACGAACCATCTCAACTCTGAACATTAGTAGAATTGACGTTGACACCACGAAGAGTATTTACATATTGGAATTTTCTTTTGCGGCATTGCATATGTACTAGTGTATAGTAATAGTAGCATACTTAGATTGTGTTCTCCGCGTACAGCTTAGATAAATGCCTGCTTCAGTAGCCTTTCGTGACATTTTGACGATATAATGACATGAGATTAGATTGCTGTGGTTATTTTCACTAGGCCATACTAAACAGGTTCAATGGCTAGATATACAGTATGAGTGGACTTCTGACAAACGAGTCTTATGAATTGCTGGTAGATACAAACTTTTGGATACAAGTGATCGACAAAACGAGGCTTATACTGAATTGTAGTTAGATACAACATTTTTGGATAGGTGGCCAGCAGTGCTTGTAAGCTTAACTTGGTTGGATGCAGCTAATCTTTTGTAGCACAAAGATCACACATATTGATCGGCAACTCAAGCTAGCCCCACGCACGGTATCTTTTTTTGCTATCTGACACCATGGTGTGGTAACCGAGGACGAAAGCGACCACGGCACGGTTCCCCATGACACAAACACCTAGATTATCTTATTAGAGCACTAATCACCTTGCTTTTTCCCTAATCACCTATAGAACTTCTTTCCATGCAAAGCAAAGCCAAGCATGTAATGACACCTCAAATAAAACACCATTAGCTTGGAGTGTGTGCGTGTGGTCACATAACGTCTAGTTAATGGTTAATTATGCCATTTTAGACGTACAATTGTGCAGCAAATCCTATGGCTGCTAATAAGATAATCTAGGTGAACACGGTACTTCAACATGGAAAACACATTAATTGGAGTAGACAAAATCCATTTATTTTTTTAAACTATTTCACTAGAGTACTTATTTCTTAATATCTTCTAGCTCATTTTACCTTGGCTTACCGAAAACGACCCATTCAGTTCCTAATGGTATTTCCCCTTTTCTTTTTTTTATTTGTACAAATTATTTTTTAAAATTTTGTATATTAACAAATGACAAATAGTCTATGTTATAATTTTTTTTGCAGGAGTTTGCATGTAGTTTTGTCTTGATGTTTAAATCAACCTTAATTATTTATAATCTAATCCTTCTGTAAAGAAATACAAGTACATGTAGAGCTTGAAAATTGTCCAATAATATAATGACATTCATATCTACTTTCTCATCTTAAACCAATCTTTTAATTTTCTTGCTTACTTCCACGTCTTAACTAATCACAACCACCTCTCACGTTAACCTAAAGCCTAGTTGGTAAAGCTTATAGCTTCAGCTATTCTCTTGTTTTCTATAAGCACGCTTCCCGAACTGCTAAACGATGTATTTTTTAAAAATTTTCTATATGAAAGTATCTCTAAAAAATTAAATATATTTATTTTTCAAGTTTTTAATAGTTAATATTTAATTAATCATGTGGTAATGATGTTTCTTATTTTACGCGTGACTTATAAGTTGCATGTAGAAACAGAACCAAATGCAGCCTTAGTCTCTCTAAAAAAACTCCAAGTGTGGTTATATTTTTGGACGACCAGAGTACCTATGAAAATAGTAAATACAAATGCTAAAACTAGTTGAGATGTAAGGTGAAATGTTATCTGTCACCGGACAAAATTCTAATTTAAAATAAATCACGCCAGAAACAAAGAAATGTCTCAGGTGCCACAACCTCATTTAATTTTTGTTTGCAAATGCATAAATATCTGAAAGAGCATTTGGATCGTATTATTTATTCATAGTGACCATAAATTCCAAAACTAGTTGGCACGCACGGTGAAATGTTACCTGTCACCGCACAAAATTCTAGTTTAAAATAAATTTTGCCCAAAGGGAGACAAAGAAATGTCAACTATCTAAAAGAGTAAGTGAATATTTTTTTTTACAAATCACAGAAAAGTAGTTATAAAAATGAGGTGTTCTAACAAAATAATTTGTGGAGGTAAAATGTATTTGGACTACGTTACGGTCACTTCTGTCGGCGTGTACACCGTATACATAGATCCTGCGGGACTTTTTTTATGAGTTTGGCCGAGGGTGAATGGTTTCGACTTTTCGTAGGTGAGCCATAAGTAAATGCATTAAGGGGTTTATACAGGTTTAGACCACACGGTGACGTAATTTTCTACTCCTATTGTATTCTTGGTTTCTTGATGGCTTGTGAGAGGTGTTTATAAGACTTAGGCTCTTAGAGTTTTGGGAAAATTTTCTTTTTGTTAGTTGCCCAAGCTGTATTCTCTTTTCTGCCATCAAAATTTTGCATTTCTCTCTTTTGCTACTATTCCGTTAGTATTCATTTCTCTTTTGTAGGATCGAACAAAAGAACTAAGCCTACTAGAGAGAAGTGAATGGTAGAAACACCAAAAACCAAAATTTTTTGCGGAATAAAAGAAACCCTCAAATCTGGATGGAGTGCACCTATGGAGGCCATGGGCCTCGGGTACCTTATGACAAGCATATGAGCCACTTAGATAGAGGATGGGTCTAGCCTTGTAATTAGAGATATGATGGAACCCGGCAGACTTTGTCTTGTACGATAAGGAAAAGATAATCCTAGTTGGGTATGTTATATCTCTAAGAGGAGATCTCTTGGCCATAGCTCGGTTGGGACTCCTACTTTGTAACCCTGTCCCCCA
Source organism: Oryza meyeriana var. granulata (assembly GCA_003991445.1). Lineage (NCBI taxonomy): Eukaryota > Viridiplantae > Streptophyta > Magnoliopsida > Poales > Poaceae > Oryza > Oryza meyeriana. The sequence continues at coordinate 93,691 of RYFJ01000748.1, forward strand.
GTATATAAGGGGAGCCAGGGCGTCCCCTGAGGGTAGATGCACATAAGTTCATCAGAACTACCACCATACATCCTCAAAGGGATACATCACAACTGGACATAGGGTATTACCTCACATCGAGTGTCTGAACCAGTATAAACCCCGTGTTCGTTTGCAGTCCATTGAGTTTCAATTCGACGAGTAGCCCTATATTCATATTGTCGGTGTAAAACATCGACAGTTGGTGCGCCAGGTAGGGGCTTCGGGGAGATCTACATCAACAAGCTCGATGGATCTAACAATAGGAGTCGACGGTAACAAATTCTCCCCCGGAGACATGATTACATTCAGAAGCCTCGACTTCGTCGCTGACCAGTTCGGCGACCTCACCCTGGCCGACTCGAACTCGATCCGATCTGCCAGGAAATCGGCCGACTCCGCGCCAGTCGGCCCACTCGGCGCTGCAGCAACCCTCGTTGATTTGCTGTGGTGATCTTCCACCTGCCCGGGTCTCGGGACAACCCTCTCCTTCGGCGTTTGGCTCGGACTTGGCCTTGAGCCGGCCTGGGTCGGGCTAGGAAGGGGAGAAGTCGTTAATCTCCCACATAGACTCGGCAACGCCGCTGACATCCACAATCTACACCTGATGCGGCAGACCCGATCTCCTATGGTTCAGTTCGGACATGGCCCAGAGCCGTTCCAGATTGGATCTAGAGAGATCGGGGTCATCATCACACCAATCAACTACTCCGACTCAGATTCCAGGTCAGACAGAAGTTCGAACAGCAGTTTGGACAACAGTTTGGCGAGCTTCCTATTGTCCCACGAGATCTTCATGGCGTCCAAGGGCGATACTTCCTCCCAATAAGCGCGCTGACTACGTGAGCAGCAGGAAGAGGAGGCCCACCGACTGCGGCATCAATAGGAGGCCTAGCGCGACGTTCGCAACGACGAGCTACGCAGGGCTGGGCGAACCGTTCAGCAATAGATCCTCCAAACAAGAGTCGGTGACCACGACGTCTTTGTCACGCCACAACAGAACGTCGTGGCCGCCGCAACCCTACTGGACACAGTCTAGCTTAGGCCTGATCACCAGGCCACCTCGACCATTGCGAAGATCAAGGCTATGATCACCACTGCTGCTTGTTAGCAGCATCAGCAGTCGGGTGACACCCTCGTACCGACCCATCGGTCGGGTTCTCCAACAGTGGTCTCGTCCACATTAGCATGACGCCGGGCGGCCGGCTCCAATCAGCCGCACGCGGAATCACGACAGATATCTCTCGGCAACAACAATCGGCGACGTCCCCAGTATGACCACCGCAACAATCTAGACCTCCAGAGCTACTTGCAACGTGATCTCCGCCAAGATATCAACGCATGGCACCGCCAACGCGAAGACGATGAGCGCTGCCGACTGGAGGACGAGAATGAGCGCTTCGGCCTCCACCACGAGCAGTTTCACCGCCGTAATCAGAGCCGGAGCCCTCTCACAGATGAAGGCGTACCAGCCTTCACCGAAGAATTACAGCAGGTTGACTGGCCGTCGGGCTGCCCACGGGAATCGAAAAGTACGACGGCAAGACTAATCTCGAGTCCTGGCTCACGGTCTATACTCTGGCTGTCCAAGTAGCCGGAGGCGACCACAAGGCCATGGCTAACTACCTCCCAGTCGCCCTATCAACTCGGCGAGGACATGGCTAACAGGGCTCCCAAAGTGGTCGATCGGCTCCTAGGGAGAACTCCGGGAACGATTCATCGCTAATTTTCAGGGGACTTACGAGAGACCATCCTCCGAGCATGATCTTTATCAACTACACCAGAGGAAGAATGAGACTCTCCGTGAGTTCATCAAAAGGTTCTCTGAGAAGCACAACTCGATCCCAATGATCAAGGACGAGGTCGTCATCACCGCCTTCTGTAAGGGAGTCAAAGAGGCGTTCATCGCCAAATTTACTCGGAAGCTACCAGCCTTTGTCAGGGCTCTCTTCGACATGGCCAACAAGTATGCTGACTCAGCCGAGACGGTCGCTGAGGCCCTCGATGACAAGAAAGTGCTCCGGCAGAAGGAGAAGAAGGCTAAAGCCAACAACGAGCCATCACAAAACAAATCTGGTGGCCGCAAGCGGAAGTTGGAGGACGTGGTGGCTAACGTGGAGCGTACTCGGTCGCGACCGCCAAAGAATAACGAGTACCAGAAAGTGATGAACGGGCCTTGCCCCTTTTGATGCGAGGTTTGGTCCCGATCTTTCGATGGAGAAGGTAATCACGATTGGTGGAAGAAACCGACGTTCACGGCCCGACTACAACTATCCGCGATGTTGCGCCTTAGCGACCGATACACCGATTCCAGAAGGTGAACGCGATCTTGTGGAGCGCGATCAACTGGCCACGAGGGTTCTCGTCCTGCAAGCAATCATAGAACAAGCGAGAGCGAGTTGAACAAGCACTGAATTGCTAAATCAAATATGAAGTTTCAATCTGAAAATACAAGAGGTGGGGTTCCAATAACAAGAAGACGGGCGATCTAGTCGACACGCGCGCTTCAAGCGAAGTAGCAGAGGCTAAAACTTCAATCTATAAAAACCCAATCTGTTGTGGCGGCTCTAGAGACATATAAATAGATGGGAGGATGACCAAGGGTGTGTTGGGGTCGTTCTCCAACCCTAGGACGCGCCCATAATGGGCTCAACTTGATACACGGCCCACGGGCTAAAATAAGGTGGCGCAGCACCGTAGACAGAAAAAGGTCTCGGTGGTATTTCAACGTTTCTGGACAATTCTGATAAGATATGGATGTGAGGCTAGATCCATTGGAAAATAGACTTTATAAGCTTTCCATGAAGTACTTGAACGTCCAAAACGGAGTCTGTATGAAGTCGTGGCGGCCGTTAGAAGTTGGTGCTGTCCTGCAGTCCGAAGCCAACCGGCATGACTCCCTCTCCTGGATGGTATTCTCCTTGTTCTCCTTGGTTTCTAAGCAACACAAGAGTACACGGGTTTCCATGGTCTAAAGAAACCGAACATGAACTTAAGAGTGAACTTACTTGATGATTTAATTGACGTGCACGGGCACGAGTCATAGGACCTTGTGTAGGTGTAGATGTAGGTGAGGATGTATCGATGGTGTTGATGTCCTCATCATCCCCCCGTTCTTGCATTTGAGTCGTCCTCGACTCTAGTTCATCTTCTTCTCCCAAATATGGCGTCAAATCTGCAACATTAAATGTGGGACTAACCCCAAAATCTGCAGGCAGATCAAGCTTATATGCATTCTCATTAATCTTGGACAACACTTTAAAAGGTCCATCAGCTCTAGGCATCAACTTAGACTTTCTTAGCTCTGGAAATCGATCCCTTCTTAAATGTAACCAAACGAAATCTCCAGGTTCAAAAGATAATTGTTTTCTACCTTTGTCACCAGCAATCTTATATTTAGCATTGATGCGCTCTATGTTTTCTTTAGTTGTTTCATGCAATTTTAGCATCAAATCAGCACGTTGCTTAGCATCCAAATTTATCTTTTCAGAAGTTGGCAAAGGCATTAAATCAATAGGAGCACGTGGGATGAAACCATAAACAATCTCAAAAGGACACATCTTTGTGGTAGAATGCAAAGAACGATTATAAGCAAACTCAATATGAGGTAAACATTCTTCCCACATTTTAATATTCTGTTTCAAAACAGCCCTTAACATAGTGGATAAAGTTCGATTCACAACTTCAGTTTGACCGTCAGTTTGGGGATGACAAGTAGTAGAAAATAAAAGCTTAGTCCCCAACTTATGCCATAACGTTCTCCAAAAATGACTAAGAAATTTAGTATCACGATCAGAAACAATGGTACTAGGCACACCATGCAAACGAACAATCTCTCTAAAGAACAAATCAGCAATATGAGTAGCATCATCAGATTTGTGACATGGAATAAAATGTGCCATTTTAGAAAATCTATCCACAACAACAAAAATGCTATCATGCCCCCTCCTAGTCCTAGGCAAACCCAACACAAAATCCATAGAAATATCTTCTCAAGGAACACTAGGAACAGGTAAAGGCATATACAAACCATGTGGATTTAATCGTGACTTAGCCTTTTGACATGTAGTGCAGCGAGAAACAAACCTCTCCACATCTCGTCTCATCTTTGGCCAAAAGAAATGAGCTGCAAGAATATCCTCCGTCTTCTTTACTCCAAAATGCCCCATCAGCCCTCCTCCATGTGCTTCCTGTAACAACAACAGACGAACAGAGCTAGCTGGAATGCATAGCTTGTTAGCTCTAAATACAAATCCATCACTGAGGACGAATTTGTTCCATGACTTTCCATCTTTACAATGTTGCAACACATCTTTAAAAGCAGCATCATGCACATATTGATCTTTAATTGTTTCTAATCCAAAGATTTTATAATCAAGTTGTGTCAACAAAGCATACCGTCTAGACAAAGCATCAGCAATGACATTCTCTTTCCCCTTTTTGTGTTTGATAACATAAGGAAAAGACTCAATGAATTCAACCCACTTGGCATGCCTACGATTCAATTTGGCTTGACTACGAATATGTTTCAATGATTCATGATCAGAATGTATAACAAACTCTTTGGGCCACAAGTAATGTTGCCATGTTTCTAAGCTACGCACAAGAGCATACAATTCCTTATCATAAGTAGAATAATTCAGCAAAGGCCCACTCAATTTCTCACTAAAATATGCAACAGGTTTTCCTTCTTGTAGCAAAACACCACCCAAACCAATTCCACTAGCATCACATTCAAGCTCAAAAGTCTTATTAAAATCAGGAAGCTGAAGTAGGGGTGCATTTGTCAACTTACTTTTCAGCATATTGAAGGCGTTCTTCTGTGCCTCCGCCCAAGTAAAATGTACTCCCTTCTTTGTAAGCTCATTTAATGGCGCAACAATGGCGCTGAAATCCTTCACAAAGCGACGATAAAATCCAGCAAGCCCTAAGAAACTCCGCACCTGCGTAACAGACTTTGGAATAGGCCATCCTTGTATTGCTTCAACCTTGGATTGATCAACTTCAATTCCCTGCGGTGTGATAACATAACCAAGAAAAGAAACTCGATCGGTGCAAAAGGTGCACTTCTCAAGGTTACCAAATAAATGTGCATCACGGAGAGCATTAAAAACAGCACGTAAATGATTAAGATGATCATTCATAGACTTGCTGTAAATCAATATATCATCAAAATATACCACCACAAATTTTTCAATAAAAGAACGCAAAACCTCATTCATTAACCGCATAAAAGTGCTAGGTGCATTAGTTAAACCAAAAGGCATGACTAACCACTCATATAAACCAAACTTAGTTTTGAAAGCAGTTTTCCATTCATCTCCCAATTTCATGCGAATCTGGTGGTAACCACTATGCAAATCAACCTTTGAAAACAGTACATCACCACTCAATTCATCAAGCATATCATCTAATCGTGGAATAGGGTGACGATATCGAATAGTGATGTTATTAATAGCTCTACAATCAACACACATGCGCCAGGTTCCATTTTTCTTAGGCACTAAGATAACTGGCACAGCACAAGGACTAAGAGACTCACGCACATAACCTTTGTCGAGTAACTCCTGCACTTGGCGTTGAATCTCCTTAGTTTTCTCCGGATTAGTTCTGTATGGCGCACGGTTGGGCAAGGAAGCACCAGGAATGAGATCAATCTGATGCTCAATCCCTCGAACAGGTGGCAGCCCTAGAGGAATCTCACTTGGAAAAACATCCGAATACTCCTGCAAAAGGTTAGGAACAGTAGAGGGCAAAGAATGCTGCATATCGGAAAGTGAACTCAAAGCATCTTTACATACCAATGCATAGACATCAGAAGTAGAAGCAATTAATTCATTAATATCAGCTTTAGTGGCAAGCAAACATTTTCCTTTCAAACGTATTTCATTGGTTTTAGCAACGGGTTTGGTATTTTCATGATTCTCACTTTTATTTTTGATTGCTTTAGCTACATCATCACGCACAATCGCTTCAGGAGACATTGGGTGCAACACAATTTTCTTATCATGGTGTAAAAATGAATATTGATTTGACCTACCATGATGCATAGAATCTCTATCAAATTGCCATGGTCTACCTAACAGAATATGACAAGCTTGCATAGGCACAACATCACACTCAACAACATCATGATATGATCCAATAGCAAAATTAATGCGCACCAACCTGGTTACCTTTGCCTTACCGCTATTGTTGAGCCACTGTATGTGGTACTGGTGAGGGTGTGGTTTGGTGCTAAGGGCCAGCTTCTCCACCATATCGATACTGGCTAAGTTGTTGCAGCTGCCTCCATCAATAATCATGCGGCATGAATGATCCTTGATGACACACTTGGTTTGAAACAATATGTGCCATTGGTTTTGCTCCACTTTCTCCATCTGTGCACTAAGCACACGCTGCACAATGAGGCTTGCATAGTGATCCGCCTCATCAGCACCAATATGCACTTCAGAAGGATCTTCATTACCTGCATAGTCAGCTGCAAGCACAACATTTGTATCTTCATCGATATCACTAGCGGAAGAATACTCACCATCCTCTTTAATTACCAAAGCACGCTTGCTTGGACAGTCACGCTGCACATGTCCATACCCTTTACATCGATGACACTGAATATCCCTAGTTCTCCCTGTAGAGGCAACAGACGCGGTACTCTCGGCAGGGGCTGAACCAACCTTTGTCGACGTGGGTGTGCGACTCACTGAGTTAGTTGGAGTAGTGCGTGGCTTGGTGTTGGAGTTGGATACCGATGGCGCGGGACGGCTCGAGGAGGAAGACGGTGGTGGAGGACGCCGATTCGAGGTAGGGGTCGTGGATGGCTGCCATGAATTAGCTTTTCCTGCAGAAACATTAGTCCTGGAATTCGCGCGTCGTCCCTGCACTTCACGTTCAGCTTTACAAGCAAGATGAAACAAACGGGTTATGTTATTGTACTCTTTATATTCAAGAATATCCCGAATTTCCTGATTTAGCCCCCCTAAAAACCTAGCCATCCCTGCCTCCTCATCCTCCTCTATCTCACAACGCAACATACCCATTTGCAACTCCTGATAATATTCTTCTACACTTTTAGCTCCCTGTCTCAATTGTTGCAACTTAATTAACAGATCTCGGGCATAGTAAGAAGGAACGAATCTAGCCCGCATGACCCGTTTCAAAGCATTCCAAGTTTGTGGTATGTTATCAGGATTTTTCTTACTAAATTCTATCCACCAGACAGAAGCAAAATCAGTGAACTCACTAGTAGCAGCCCTAACTCTTTTATCCTCAGGAAACTCATGACAAACAAACTTTTGATTAACAGCTATTTCCCAAGTAATGTAGGCATCAGGGTTATAAGCACCATCAAACGGAGGTATCTTAAATTTAATCTTACTAAAAGCATCATTATTATTACGTTCAGCCATACCTTGGCGGTTGCGACGCAACTGTCGATGAAGACGAGCCTCTTGGTCATCGTGTTCTGTATCCGCAGAATACTCATCAAAATTGTCATCATCGTGGTTGCGGTTCAATTGTTGGTCATCCAAACGCCTCATTATGGCAGCAAGATTGGCGTTTAGTGTGGCGACCGACGTCTCCAATGTAGCAAGATTATTGTTGGTGTGAATCTGTGTGGCCTCCAATGCTCCTAGCTTCTCATTAGTCACCTGCAAATCTGCATCAATTCCTTCAGTATAGAGCCTCACCTTTCGTTCAAAATGTTGTATGATACCCCTGGTGCGAGGGGACTGAATGGCCTCGTCATCGCCGGAACCTGACATGGTTAGAGACACAACAAGAAAAGAAAAAAAACAAGTGAAGAAAAATAGACTCCCGAACACTACTAGGATGTGGCTACTGCAAGGCTCTCACTCTCAGCCTGTTCACACAAACTCTTACCAATTCTTACCTTGCTCAACAGGAGGGTGACAGCTACCAACAAGTCGGCGACCCTGGAAAAAGTGTATCGGTGCCGTAGCAACAACACCTGTCAAGCTGTAGACGGGTATGTAGAGCTGTAGGATGGTTGAAAGTGTTGCACAAGGAAAAATACTAGTACCACGTTAGTTATAGGTAAGCTGAGTAATCGTTCAAAACCGGTACCGTGCTGGTCCTAGGCTAACAACCGGGCTAGAGACGCGAGCCTGGACACAAATGAATGTCACGAATAAGGACACCGTCAGGACGAACAAGAAACTCTCTCCTCTTTTTTTTTTTGCTCTGTTTTTTTTTGCTCTGTTTTTTTTTTTTGCAGAGAGACCCTCTAAACTTTAACTCTACTCAGGGGACAGCAATCAAAACACACACACACACACTCTCTCTCTCTCTCAAGTAGGGCAAACCTCCAAACAATGGAGTTGTTCGCGTGTGTAGCTTATTAACAGACCAGAGGAGTACTATCCGAGTTGTTGCTGTTATTGTATCACAAGGATTAGGACTCGGATCCAACACTCTTCGACAAAAACGTGACTCGGTTACAAGTGATACTTCGGTGACAGAAACGTGACTAGAACCCGAAACTCTAAGGAAATTAAACACTAAGACCAGCAACTCGACACGGCGATGTATCCAAAGACTCAACAAACCCTAACTAAGCAGTAGTAGTAAACAGGCCACAAAAGGGTTATGGGACTATGGAAACTAATCTACTATTTTGTTTTGGCTTTTTTCTGGACTGTAGGTAAATAACAGATGGGATCTGAAATCTCTCACCGAACAACCTTGAGCTCTGATACCACTTGATGCGAGGTTTGGTCCCGATCTTTCGATGGAGAAGGTAATCACGATTGGTGGAAGAAACCGACGTTCACGGCCCGACTACAACTATCCGCGATGTTGCGCCTTAGCGACCGATACACCGATTCCAGAAGGTGAATGCGATCTTGTGGAGCGCGATCAACCGGCCATGAGGGCTCTCGTCCTGCAAGCAATCGTAGAACAAGCAAGAGCGAGTTGAACAAGCACTGAATTGCTAAATCAAATATGAAGTTTCAATCTGAAAATACAAGAGGTGGGGTTCCAATAACAAGAAGACGGGCGATCTAGTCGACACGCGCGCTTCAAGCGAAGTAGCAGAGGCTAAAACTTCAATATATCAAAACCCAATCTGTTGTGGCGGCTCTAGAGACATATAAATAGATGGGAGGATGACCAAGGGTGTGTTGGGGTCGTTCTCCAACCCTAGGACGCGCCCATAATGGGCTCAACTTGATACACGGCCCACGGGCCAAAATAAGGTGGCGCAGCACCGTAGACAGAAAAAGGTCTCGGTGGTATTTCGATGTTTCTGGACAATTCTGATAAGATATGGATGTGAGGCTAGATCCATTGGAAAATAGACTTATAAGCTTTCCATGAAGTACTTGAACGTCCAAAACGGAGTCTGTATGAAGTCGTGGCGGCCGTTAGAAGTTGGTGCTGTCCTGCAGTCCGAAGCCAACCGGCATGACTCCCTCTCCTGGATGGTATTCTCCTTGTTCTCCTTGGTTTCTAAGCAACACAAGAGTACACGGGTTTCCATGGTCTAAAGAAACCGAACATGAACTTAAGAGTGAACTTACTTGATGATTTAATTGACGTGCACGGGCACGAGTCATAGGACCTTGTGTAGGTGTAGATGTAGGTGAGGATGTATCGATGGTGTTGATGTCCTCATCACCTTTCATCTCAAAGGCAAACACGCGACCAAGAGTTGCTTCATGCTTAAGAAGTTTGCTTCCGAGTAGGCTTCATCATCTGGTGCCGATAAGGACAAAGACAAGCCAGATGCAGGTGCAGCCGGCGATTAACAAGATCCCCAGGCTGAGCTCAACCACATCTTCGGAGGGCCGACTGTGTATGAGTCCAAGAGGAAGCAGAAGCTAACAGTACGTGACGTCAACTCGGTCTCTATGGCAGACGCCCCCCAGTATTTGCGTTGGTCAGAAATGCCCATCACGTTCGACCGCGCGGATCATCCCGATCGGGTGTCACACCCAGGACGCTATCCACTCGTCCTGAACCTGCTGTCAAAAATATCAAGTTGAAGAAGATCCTCATAGACGGAGGTAGCGCACTCAACATCCTCTTCGCCAAAATCCTGGATGAGATGAAAATCCCTCGTTCAGAATTGCGGCCAAGTACTGCGTCCTTCCACGGGATAATTCCCAACCTGTCTTCAACACCCCTCGGACAGATAACTTTGCCGGTCACCTTCGGCTCGCAGGATAACTTCCGCACAGAAAACATCTACTTCGTGGTTGCCGACTTCAAGACTGCGTGCCACGCAATACTTGGACGGCCGGCGCTAGCCAAATTCATGGCGGTGCCACACTACATCTACATGATACTCAAGATGCCTGGGCCAGCCGGAGTGCTCTCCCTCCGCAGCGATGTCAAGCAAGCCTTCACCTGCGAGAAACTAAGCTGTGAGTTGGCTCAAGCCCAAGAAGTGGCAGTTGGACGCAACAGCATTCGGCAAGCTGCTACAACCGAAGTCGAGGATGATCAAGTTCCGGCCAAGAAAGTAGCAAAGTCAGGAATTTCAGTGGGCTCTGACACGAAGAAGATACCCTTGGACCCTTCCAACCCCTCCAAGACTGCTCTAGTTGGGACCGGACTCGACCCTAAATAGGAAGACGTGCTCGTCACCTTCCTCCAGGCAAACAGGGACATCTTTGCTTGGAAGCCTTCTGACATGCCTAGGGTACCAAGGGAGGTGATCGAGCATGCCCTAATGTCAAGACAGACGCCAAGCCAGTCAAGCAACAGCTACGGCGCTTCGCACAGGACTGTAAAGATGCTATTCGGTAGGAGATAACCAAGCTCCTCGCAGCCATGTTCATCAAAGAGGTCTACCACCTGGATTGGCTGGCAAACCCAGTCCTCGTTCGGAAGAAGAACGGTAAATGACGCATGTGCATCGACTACACCGACTTGAACAAGACATGCCCCAAAGATCCATTTGGTCTACCGAGAATAGATCAGGTGGTGGATTCTACCGCGGGGTGTGAACTTCTTAGTTTTCTCGACTGCTACTCGGGATACCATCAAATCAGCTTGAAGGAGGAGGACTGCCTAAAGATTTCTTTCATCACGCCGTTTGGAGCATACTGCTTCAACACCATGCCGTTCGGTTTGAAAAACGCTGGAGCAACGTATCAACAGGCAATTCAGTGGTGTCTACACACTCAGATCGGGCGCAATGTGGAGGCATATGTCGATGACGTGGTGATCAAGACAAAGTCCAAAGAAGACCTCATCGCTGACTTGGAGGAAACCTTCCAAAATTTTCGAAGATTCAAGATGAAGTTGAACCCGGAAAAATGTGCCTTTGGTGTACCATCCAGTAAGCTACTCGGCTTCATTGTATCGCTTCACGGCATCAAAGCAAATCCAGAGAAAATCAACACAATCATGAATATGGCACCCCGACTAGCCAGAAGGACATCCAGAAGGTGACAGGCTGCATGGCGGCACTCAGCCGATTCATATCCCGACTAGGCGAACAGGGCATGCCCTTTTTAAAACTACTGAAGAAAGCGGATGATTTTCAATGGACTCCCGAGCTCAACAAGCTTTCGAAGACTTCAAGAAGTTTCTCACATCACCATCAGTGTTGGCATCACCAATGCCCCAAGAGCCATTAATGCTATATCTGGCAGCAACTAGTCAGGTAGTCAGCACGGTGTTGGTGGTGGAGCGATCCGAGTCAGGTCACATACAGAAGATCCAACGGCTAGTCTACTTCATCAGCGAGGTCCTAGCCGACTCAAAGATGAGATATCCGCAGGTCCAGAAGCTGCTCTATGGCCTACTCATCACTGCTTGGAAGTTGGTGCACTATCTCTAGTCGCATCAAGTCACGGTGGTCACATCATACCCACTCGGGGACGTCCTACATAACCGCGAGGCCACTGGCCGAATCGCTAAAAGGACGCTCGAGTTGATGGCATTCGACATCACCTTGCAGCCACGGACAACCATCAAATCTCAAGCTCTAGCCGACTTTGTGGCCGAATGGATAGAAGTTCAGATGCCTACAACAACAACGAAGCTAGAGTACTAGACAATGTACTTTGACGGTTCTCTACAGATCGGCGGCGCCGGGGCCAGCGTCGTGCTGACGTCACCCACCGGCGAAAAACTCAAGTACGCTCTTCAAATCTATTTTCCGGCTTCCCACAACGTCGCCGAGTACAAGGCACTCGTCCACGGGCTCCGTATCGCTATATCACTCGGCATCCGCCGACTAGTTGTGCGTGGGGACTCTCAACTCGTGGTAAACCAAGTTATGAAAGACTGGACATATCTCAACGACACCATGGCGGCGTACTGTCAAGAGGTCCGAAAGTTGGAAAACAAGTTCGACGGGTTAGAGATAACGCATGTCCTACGACAATACAACGACGCTGTAGACGAACTGGCTAACATGGGATCCAAGAGAGAAGCAGTCCCAACCAGGATTTTCATCGAACAACTAATGGAGCCATCAGTCAAGAAAAAGCTAGTGCCAGAGTAGTCGGGGGTTGAACCTACCCTAGCAACAGACAACGTACTGATCATATCTCAAGATTGGCGGACTTCAATTATCAAATTCCTCTTGGATGATGTACTCCCAAAAGATCGCAGTCAAGCCGAACAAATCAAACATCGAAGCAAATGTTTCTTGCTAGTCGGAGAAGACCTGTACCGAAGAAGCGCATCCGGGGTCCTCATGCGCTGCGTCACACCTGACGAGGGCAAGCAAATTCTGCAATCGATCCACTCAGGCATGTGAGGCAACCATGCCGCATCCAGGATGTTAGTCGAAAAGGCTTACAGGCAGGGATTTTTTTTGGCCAACAGCAGTAACAGATGCAAAAGACATAGTTCGCACGTGCGAGGGTTGTCAGTTCTATGCAAGACAAACATATCCCCTAGCCCAAGAACTCCAAATAATCCCAATCTCTTGGCCCTATGCAGTATGGGGGCTTGACATGGTTGGGCCTTTCAAGAAAGCGCCAGGAGGGTTCACACACTTGTTCGTCGCAGTGGATAAATTTATAAAGTGGATTGAGGCAAAACCCGTTGCTACCATAACAACGGCACAAGCAAAGGACTTCATCATGAGTATACTATAGCGATTCAGAGTTCCTAACTGCATCATCACGGATAATGGCACTCAATTCACGGGTGGCGTATTTCAAGATTTCTGTGACGACTTCAGCATCAAGATCTGTTATGCTTCTATGGCGCACCCACGGAGCAATGGGCAGGTTGAGCGTTCCAATGGCATGGTCTTACAAGGCATCAAGGCCAGGATATTCGACCGACTACAACCATATGCAGGGCGGTGGGTACAAGAACTCCCATCTGTTCTCTGGTCCCTAAGAATCACGGTTAGTCGGGCAACAGGGCAATCCCCTTTCTTCCTGTTCTATGGCGCCAAGGCCGTGTTACCAACTGAGTTGGAGTTCGGCTCTCCGTGAGTCCGGGCCTACTCAGAAGACAAATCAACAAATGCCCAATTGGTCGAACTCGATCAGTTGGAGGAAGCTAGGGAAATCGCAATCATCCAGTCGGCAAGGTATCTTCAAGGCCTGCATCGTTATCATAGTCGAAATGTCTATGGTCGCGTCTTTTTGGTCAGGGACCTCGTCTTGAGGAAGATACAAACCACCAAAGACAGGCACAAACTATCCCCCTTGTGGGAAGGGCCGTTCATCATTGCTGAAGTCACACAGCCAGGTGTCTACCAACTGAAGACCGAAGACGGTGCCCTAGTCAGCAACTCATGGAACATAGAACAGCTACGTCCTTTCTATATCTGAGTTATGTATTTTCTCTCGTACACATGTATGAAGTTTTTCTCTGACTCACTACGTCGCTTGTTTCAACCGAATAGTGAGTCGGGGGCTGCATGTATTATATGTGCTTTGTCAACAATATATGAGCTCGTTTTATCTAAGTTATGAAGCTTTGCAACAACTATGTTACGTTTGCCCGAGTATAGCTTTCTGCTGCGGACGATTTTATTAAGTTCCTATAGACTAACTCGGCGTAGAATATATAGTTGAGTAAAGCTAATGATAACTATGTAAAAACGAGAACTCAGCAGCATTGTACACATATCTTACAAAAGATTCATATACACCGACTGCATAATGGATTGTTCTTACATTCCTAGGTCCTTGGTGATTGTCTCTGCAGTCGGCCTTGCCTGGGTGATCAACTCCAATGCCTCCTCAGGTGTTGTCTCTTCGGCAAACCCTTCACCGATGGCCTCCAGATCTGCCCTGGGGTATATCTACTTGGTCATCATGAGGGTCTGGGCCACGTCGACGACAACACGGTCATCCGAGTACCTCTTCAGGATACTCGAGGCTTCGTTGAGGCGCGCTTGCACCTGGGAAACCGTGTTGGAGCTGGTTCCCATATATTGAGGATCCATGATGTCAAGGAGCCCTTTCACAGACTCGGCAAGAATCTCCCGTGACACCTTGACGACTTTGATCTCCTCTACAAAGGCTCGAAACTGGGTTTGGGCGTTGGCTCAGATTCATTACTGATTAAACTTGTTAGCCAAAGTTGCAGTCGGATTGGTTAAGATCACTGCCAGAGGGAAGACTTGCTTTCGTAGTCGGCCTCCCATTTGGCGTTGGCCTTCTCCAGTTCATCCTTTTCTTTCTCGAGTTTGCTGTTGGCCTTCTCCAGTCTGGCCTTGACCTCCTCGAGTTTGGCTTTGGCTTTCTCGGCTTCCTTCAGCTTGTTTTCCCCCTCTGTCCGGGTCTTCAACTCAGCTTCGAGGGCTGTATATTAGAATAGTCAAGAACTCAAGATTACAGTCAGGACACAACTGGGCAGTAGGGAAACAACAAAGATGGAGGAATACATTTGGAACTTAGTCAGGAAGACAAATACAAAGGACTTACTTCTGATCTTCCTGGCTAAAGACCAATTCTCATCCCTGAGCTGGTCCACTGCTCCCTTCAGCCAAGTCTCCTTCTCTTGGCTAGACTGCTCGAACTTGGTCTTCGAGGTCTGGAGCTGGCCCAATCACTGGAGCTGGGGGGCAAGCTGGGTCAGGACCTCGTTTATCTTCTCCAAGCGGTCAACAATTTTTTGCTTGGGGTAAAACAGAGCAAAGCAGAGTCAATCGGTGGAATACAGGAAGTAAGGGAAGACGCTAGGGACTCAACATTGCAAGGCTCGCCACGCACCTGGACCCCCCGGGACACGGCGATTACGGTGCGAAGAAGCACTTCACGCTCCCTCTCTGTTGCCTCTTCATTGTGCTCATAGCACTTTGCAGTTCCATCGGGAGATACCCAGTGGAACGTTCTTGGAAACTTGCGAGGAGGGGCTTCAAGCCTGGGGAGGTCCCTTTCCTCTGAAGACAACGATGACACGGATGGCGACACGGTCCTGGCCTCTGACTCGGCAGCTGAAGGGCCTCGCAACTGCTCGGGGGTTTGGAGTAGCAGCTCTAGTATCTACTTCTGGGTCAGCCGGCACTAGTGGCCCTACTGACGGAACCACCTCAGTTTGTATAATTGGGGTGGGCGCTGACTCGGCAGATGGGATTTCTGGTGTTGGCTCGGCTGGAGCTGGCTCAGTTGTGGGAGCGGCTAGTGTGGTCTCCTTGAGATCAATATTGGCTCTCTTCCTGCAGGACGAGTCAAATATCAAGATGCTACTACACTAAACAAGACTTTCAGAAGATACAAAGTTACTTACCTCTTGGAGATTTTGAACTTTCACCCGGGGTTCCGATGTTTCGGTAAGCGAAGGGTTGCTGGCTGTCAGGCTAGATGGTGCGGCAATCGGCGGTGGCATTTTTGTCCTAGCATGACGGGGCCGACTGGGGCGCTGGGATACTCAGCAGCGCCGCTTTATGGCTCGTTGACGACCTTGTAATCAGCGGTGCCGTCCTTGGGCTCGATATTGCTGAGCTTGGTGGCGCTGGTCTCGGTCTTGGACTCGGCGGTCCGGGGGCTGCCCTGGCGGTGTCTTTAATCTTCAGGCTCCAAGCTGCAGCACTCGGCCTACTGATTGCCTTCTTGCCCTGGTCTTTGACAGGCCTTTTCCCTGCTCTCTTGGAGCTATGTTGGGCAGCAGAGGGACTCAACGGCCTTTTCTTCGATTTCATGGCCGACAAAGTTTGGGAGTCTTCATCAAACTCCTTACATGCCTGCAAGCAGTTTAACAACATACATCACACATTGCAGAGCAATCCTGGATACACATCTACAAGCATTCATCACAGATGGACATCAAGTCAGAGTTTCAATGTTACCTCTGGGCGAGGCTTTTTCTGGCCGTAGGCGTTGGGGGTGCACTCTACATCTTCGGTCTCAATTACCTCGCTGGTGAAATAGTTGAGCAGGATGTCGGTCACCTTGTTACTGTGTCAGCCAGGTTTGGGTATTCCAGCTGGGGTCTTTTTTCCTTTATAGTCCCAGCCAAAGTGACTCCTCAGCTTCAGCGGCCTAATGCGGCGACACAAGAAACATCTAGCCACCCAGAGGCCAGTCAAGCCAGAGCTCTTCAGCTTATCGAGCTTATCGATTAATTGATACACCTGGCCCATCTCCTCAAAAGTTGGCACCGACGACCAATTGGGCGAGACCACCGGAGACAAGCCTGTGAACAGGAGCAGAGAAGGCTCAAGATCAGAACAATAAAACCATTCTCTGTGCCAGCCTTTGAGGGAGCTTTTCAAGGGGACATGAAGATAATTTTCTTCATCTCACTCATCTAAGTTGAAGACCAGCCCCCTATCACCGGACCTTGTTCTTGGAGGGCTAGGGTTTGATGTAAAATAGATACCCAAACAGATTGAAATGGGGTTCCACACCCAGAAAGTACTCATAAAGAGTTGCGAAGATTGAGATTTGCAAGATGGAGTTGGGATTCAGATTCACCAACTCCAGCCCATATAAAGAAAGAAGTTGGTGCAAGAAATCCGAAGAAGGAAGAGAAAGCCCCCGGTCGAAGAAAGAGGCGAAGACAACAGTCTCACTAGGTTGGGGCGCCGGGATTGTTTCCCCCTCAGCCAAACGCCAATGGATTACTTCGCGGCTCTGCAATCTCAGCTGCGTCTCTAGAAAACACAGCTTAGTCAACCCACAATCCGAAGTCGGCCAAGATCCATCAGTCATCTCCGGGATTTCTGACGCCCTTAGCATGGCTCAAGGCAAGGAAATTTAGGGGAAATACGACTGGGGACTTGGAATGGACGCGGAGGAGCGGGATCGCTCAAGTTTCGACTGGGAAACGCTAACAATGGCGTGAAATTTTGACGCGGAAGCTAGAAGACAAAGCGATTGGTGGATTGGACAAGATGATAAGTGGGCTTTGGCTCGCAAACTCAGTACTGGGCCACCAAGATATGAGTTTCTACAGTAACATGCTCAATTTGGGCCGTTCATTGGCTGTGTTAAAATCACAGTGCTGGTGTTATTTACAGAGACCGATTGGGTAATCAGATATGCTTCATGAAAGCCTCATTGCTGAACATACATGTTCGGATATCTGTATTATTCACCGGGTATTGAGAATTTATCCTTATAGGGATCACAAGCTGGTCTCCATTAAAATTGGGGATGCAGGTATCTCTCAAGTACACCTGATCACATATTAGATTACAATCCATAAAGTGGTACTCGGCTTATATGCTTAGCCAATAATTGCCATGAGCAAATATTTTTCTAGCCGACATGATGCTAAAGAGTCTAACTTCTGAGTGGTATACTACTCGGGAAAGTCTATAAACACTTTTTCTAGCTGACTTGAAGCTGAAGAGTCTAGTTTTCGAGTGACATACTACTTAGGAAAGACTATAAATAATCATCCCGGCTGACATGATACCGATGAGTCTCATATACTAGTAGTATACTACTCGGGAAAGACTATACAATTATTCCGGTTGACATGATACCGAAGAATCCCACATACCAGTAGTGCATGTGGAGGCCATGGGCCCTGGGTACCTCATGACAAGCATATAGGCCACTCGGATAGAGGATGGGCCTCACCTCATAATTAGGGATATAGTAACTCTCGGCAGACTTTGTCTTATACGTTAATGAAGATACAGTCCTAGCCGGGCATGATTATATCTCTAAGAGGAGATCCCTTGGCTGTAATCCGGCTGGGACTCCTACCTTGTAACCCTGTCCCCTAGTATATAAGGGGAGGCAGGGCGCCCCCTGAGGGCACAGACACACGGTTCATCAGAATCGCTACCATAATTCCTCAAAGGAATACATCCAAACTGGACGTAGGGTATTACCTCACAACGAGGGCCTGAACCAGTATAAACTCCCCATGTTCCTTTGCAATCCATTGAGTTTTGATCCGCTGAGTAGCCCTATAATCATATTGCCGGTGTAAAACATCGACAGTTGGCACACTAAGTAGGGGCACCGGCGAGATCTACATCCACAAGCCTGATGGATCCAACAACAGGAGTCGACGGCGACAAATTCTCCCCTGGAGACACAATAACTTTGGAAGCCTCGACTTCGTCACCGACCTTAGCCTAGTAGACTCGGATCTGATCTGATCTGCTGGGAAACCGGCCAACTCCATGTGTAGGATCAAGATGTCGTCTAGAGGGGGGTGAATAGGCGATATCAAAATAATTGCCCCTTCAAATTACTAACCTAGGTTGATAGGTTTGATAGAGATCAAATAAAACTACACTCCTAGATTATGTTTTGCAATCCTAGGGTGATAGTGGCTCAAGTAGTCTCTATGAATGTAAATTGCAAGAATTTAAATGCAATAAGTAAATGGACAAGAGACAAGAAATTTTTCACCCGAGGTTCGAAAACTTGCCGGTTTCCTACTCCCTGTTGAGGTGAGCCCAACTTCACCGCTCAAACCACCAAGCCTCCTAATCCCTCATCAAGGGATGGGCAAGGTCGGGAGCCGGCCTCGAAGTAGTCTCCATAAGCCTCGATCACTAGAGGTAGCTCTTCCTTCACTCCGAAGGTGGTGAGCTCCGAAACCACTCACAAATCACCCGGGCTTCCTCCACAATCTTCTTGGAGAAGTCACCGGAACTCCACCAAGCCGTCTAGGAGGCGGCAACCTCCAAGAGTAACAAGTAGCAATACCGGCTTGGAGATGATCAAGTGCCACACTAGCTAAAACAATGATGCAATGCACTTGGCTTGGCTACAACAATCCTCAATTACTCACACATGAAGAAAGAATGCTCAAAGAGTGAGAGGAGACAAACAAGAGCTCAAGTAGAGTCAATGGAGTGCCAAGAGAGGCTTCTTGCTACTGGTGGAGGGGTATTTATAGCCCCTCCCTCAAAAACTAGCCGTTGGGGGCGAAATCCCCCAACTCAGGGCATTTCTGGTCTGACCGCAGGCAAGGGGCCGGTCCGACCAGGTTCAAATTCAACACTCAAAAACTAGCCGTTGAGGTGCATTAAATGCACTCTTTTGCTCAGAAGAAGTACCAGCCGGTCCGGCCGCAGGTGAAGCGCCAGTCCGACCGCAGGTGAAGCTCCGGTCCAACCGGCGCCCTATCTCATTGCGCAGTCGGTACTGGACGCGGCCGGTCTGACCGGGTGGGGGGAGGCGGTCTGACCGCCACCCCCACTAGAATTCCCTGTTGGTATTGGCTCCAGCTGGTCCGACTGGGTGGGGAAGGTGGTCTGACCGCCACCCCACTAGAACTCCCGATCGGTTCTGGATCCGGCCGGTCCGACCGGGTAGGGGTGCGCGGTCCGACCGCCACCCCCATAGAATTGCCTGGGCAGTTCTGTACCAGGCTGGTCCGACCGGCTAGGGGTGCGCAGTCCGACCGCCACCCCCATCAGAATTGCCTGTAGGTTCTAGATGAGGCTGGTCTGACCGGCTGGGATAGCCCGATCAGACAGCTGAGCGACAAAGATCAAGGACAATAGATGGACCAAGCATGCATGACCTAGTACGACAATTTGATCACTTCTTCGCCAAGGTTACCACCCCTCTTGATAGTACGACAATGCTAAAAGAAAAAAAACTAGCTTACTCTAGATCGCCCTTCACCTCGATCATTTGAGCAAATCGCTAATTTGTTCGTCCTTGCTCCATAGCTTTGCGCCATCAAATTTAATTGGTGGTCATTCTCCTTGGCATGTGGACCTAACTTCTTTTTGCATATACTCAAACACAATGGTTAGTCCACAATTAGCGCTTGTCACCAATTACCAAAATCAACAATGGGGCCTAGATGCTTCACCGCGCCAGTCGGCCCACTCGGCGCTGCAGCTACTTTCATCGACGTGCTGTGGCGATCTTCCACTTGCCCGGGTCTCAGGACAATCCTCCCCTTCGGTGTTCAGCTCGGACTCTGCCTTGAGCCAGTTCGGGTAGGGATAGAAAGGGGAAGAGTCGTCAATCTCCCATGCAGACTCGGCAACACCGTGGACATCAACAATCTACACCCGACGCGGCAGACTCGATCTCCTGCGGTTCAGTTTGGACACGGCCCAGAGCCGTTCAAGACTGGATCTAGAGAGATCGGAGTCGTGATCACACCGATCAACTACTCTGACTCAGATTCTAGGTCGGATAGAAGTTCGAACAGCAGTTCAGACAACAGTTTGGTGAGTTTCCTACTGCCCCGCGAGATCTTCATGGCATCCAACGGCAAGACTTCCTCCCAAGGGGCGCGCCGACTACGTGGGCAGTAGGAAGAGGAGGCCCGCCGACTGCAATGTCAACAGGAGGCCGATTGCGACGCTCGCAACGACGAGCTACGTAAGGTTGGGCGAACCGCTCAGCAACAAATCCTCCGAACAAAAGTCGACGACCACGACGTCTTCGTCACGCCACAGCAAAATGTCGTGGCCGTTGCAACCCTACTAGACACGGTCCAGCTTGGGCCTGATCACCAGGCGACCGCCGCAACAACCAAGATCTCCGAAGCTATCTGCAACGCAATCTATGCCAAGATATTAACGCGCGGCGCCGTCAACATGAAGACGATGAACGCCACCGACTGGCAGGACGAGTACAAGCGCTTCATCTTTCACCCTAAGCGGTTCCACCGCCGTAATCGGAGTCGGAGCCCTCTCGCAGATGAAGGCATACCAGCCTTCACCGAAGAACTACAACTGGTCGACTGGCCATCGGGCTTCAAACCTACTGAGATCGAAAAATACAACGGCAAGATCAACCCCGAGTCCTGGCTCACGGTCTACACTCTGGCCATCCGAGCAGCCAGAGGCGACCACAAGGCCATGGCTAACTACCTCCCTGTTGCCCTAAGCGACTCAGCGAGGACATGGCTAACAGGGCTCCCAAAGCGGTCGATCGGCTCCTGGGGAGAACTCCGGGAACGGTTCATTGCTAATTTTCAAGGGACTTACGAGAGACCTTCCTCTGAGCACGATCTTTATCAACTACACCAGAGGAAGAATGAGACTCTCTGTGAGTTCATCAAGTGGTTCTCCAAGAAGCGCAACTCGATCCCAATGATCAAGGATGAGGTCGTCATCGCCACCTTCCGCAAGGGAGTCAAAGTTCATCGCCAAATTCACTCGGAAGCCGCTAGCCTCTGTTAGGGCCCTATTCGATATGGCCAACAAGTACGCCGACTCAGCTGAGGCGGTTGCTAAAGCCTTCGACGACAAGAAGGAGCCCCAGCAGAAGGACCAGAAGGCTAAAGCTGACAATGAGCCAGCACAGAACAAATCCGACGGCCGCAAGCGTAAGTCGGAAGACATGGTGGCCAACGTGGAGCGAACTCGGTCGCGACCACCAAAAAACAATGAGTACCAGAAAGTGATGAAGGGGCCTTGCCCCTTTCATCCCAAAGGCAAACACGCGGCCAAGGATTGCTTCATGCTCAAAGCTTTGCTTCGAGTAGTTCATCATCTGGCGCCGACAAGGACAAAGACAAGCCCAATTGATGCGGGCCTAGCCGACGACTTTCAAGATCCCAGGCCTGAGCTCAACCATATCTTCGAAGGGGGCCGACTACTAGAGTCCAAGAGAAATAGAAGCTAATGATATGTGACGTCAATTTGGTCTCTACAGTAGACACTCCCCAATATTTGCATTGGTCAGAAACGCCCATCACGTTCGACCACGCGGATCATCTCAATTGGGTTTCACACCCAGGATGCTATCCACTCGTCCTGGACCCGGTTGTCAAAAATATCAAGCTAGAGAAGGTTCTTATAGATGGACGCAGCATGCTCAACATCCTCTTCGCCAAGACCCTGGACGAGCTGAAAATTCCTCATTCATAACTGCGGCCGAGTACTGCGCCCTTCCACGGGATAATTGCCGGCCTATCTTCAACACCACTCGGACAGATAACTTTGCTGGTCACCTTCGGCACGTGGGATAACTTCCACACAGAAAACATCTGTTTCGAGGTTGCCGACTTCAAGACTGCGTACCACGCAATACTCGAACGGCCAGCGCTAGCCAAATTTATGGCGGTGCCACACTACATCTACATGATGCTCAAGATGCCTGGGCCAGCCGGAGTACTCTTCCTTCACTGCGATGTCAAGCAAGCCTTCACCTGCGAGAAGCTGAGCTGCGAGTTGGCTCAAGCCCAAGAAGCGGCAGTCGGACGCAACAGCATTCGACAAGCCGCCACAACCGAAGTCAAAGACGATCAAGTTCCAGCGAAGAAAGCAGCAAAGTCGGGAATTTCAGCGGAGTTTGATATGAAGAAGATCCCCCTGGACCCTTCCGACCCCTCCAAGACTGCTCTAGTCGGGACCGGACTCAACCCCAAATAGGAAGACGTCACCTTCCTCCAGGCGAACAGAGACATCTTTGCTTGGAAGCCTTCCGACATGCCTGGAGTACCAAGGGAAGTGATCGAGCACGCCTTGAATGTCAAGACAGACGCCAAGCCAGTCAAGCAACGGCTACGGCGCTTCGCACAAGACCGCAAAGATGCTATTCGGGAGGAGATAACCAAGCTCCTCGCAGCCGGGTTCATCAAAGAGGTCTACCACCCGGATTGGCTAGCAAACCCTATCCTGGTTCGAAAGTAGAACGGTTAATGGCGCATTGTACATCGACTACACTGACTTGAACAAAGCGTGCCCCAAAGATCCATTTGGTCTACCTAGAATAGATTAGGTGGTGGATTCAACTGCGGGGTGCAAACTTATCAGCTTTCTCTATTGCTATTCGGGATATCATCAAATAAGCTTGAAGGAGGAGGACTGCTTGAAGACTTCTTTCATCACACTGTTCGGAGCATACTACTACATCACCATGCCGTTGGTCTGAAAAACGCTGGAGCAATGTACCAACGGGCGATTCAGTGGTGTCTACACACTCAGATCGGGTGCAACGTGGAGGCATACGTCGACGACGTGATGATCAAGACAAAGTCCAAATAAGACTTCATCACTGACTTGGAGGAAACCTTCCAAAACCTTCAAAGATTCAAGATGAAGTTGAATCCAAAAAAATGCGCCTTCGGTGTGCCATCCAGCAAGCTACTCGGCTTCATCGTATCACATCGCAGCATTGAGGCAAATCTAGAAAAAATCAACGCAATCATGAACATGGCACCCCCGACAAGCCAAAAGGACGTCCAGAAGCTGACAGGCTACATGGCGGCACTCAGCCGGTTTATATCCTGACTGGGCGAACGGGGCATGCCCTTTTTCAAACTACTGAAGAAAGTGGACAATTTTCAATGGACTCCCAAAGCTCAACAAGCCTTTGAAGACTTCAAGAGGTTTCTCACATCACCACCCATGTTGGCATCACCCACCCCAAGAGACATTAATGCTATATCTGGCGGCAAACAAGTCAGGTAGTCAGTATGGTTTTGGTGGTCGAGCGATCTGAACCAGGTCACATCCAAAAAATTCAACGGCCAATCTACTTCATCAGGCGAGTCCTAGCCGACTCAAGATGAGATTATCCGTAGGTAGAAGCTACTGTACGGGCCTACTTTATCACTGTCCGGAAGCTGGTGCACTATTTCGCAGTCGTTATCAAGTCACGGTGGTCACATCATATCCACTTGGGGACGTCCTGGCATAATCGTGGAGGCCACTGGTTCGAATCGCTAAATGGGGCTCGATGTTGATGGCGTTCGACATCACCTTCCCAGCCACGGATAGGCAATCATCAAATCTAAGCTCTAGCCGACTTTGTAGCAAGTGCGACAGAAGTTCAGACGCCAAACATGCAACAGCGAATTAGAGTACTGGACAATGTACTTCGACGCGTTCTCTAAGGATTGGAAGCGCCGGGGCTGGAGTCGTGAACTAAACCTCCCCCACCAGCGAAAAACTCAAGTAACGCTCTCCAAATCCACTTTCTGACTTCCCACAATGTCGCCGAGTAACGAGGCACTCGTCTACGGGCCTCCGGCATCGCTGTAATTCACTCAGCGTTCGCCCGACTGGTTGTACGCAGGGACTCTCAACTCATGGTGAACCAAGTCACGAAAGACTGGACATGCCTCGATGATACTATGTTCAATCATTTTTACATTCAAAACCACATATCATTTGCGGCGTATACTGTCAGGAGGTCGAAAAGCTGGAAACAAGTTCGACGGGCTGGAGATAACACATAATCGTCCTTCGTCCTGACACCCGAAATATAACCACAAACTTACTGATGCTTCTCGTAGATGAATTGGCAAACATGGGATCCAAGCAATGAAGTGGTCCCGACCATGAGATCTTTGTCAAGCAAGCTCATGGAGCCGTCAGTCAAGAAAGAAACATACCAGTGCAGAGCAGGGCGAGCAGGAGATGAATTTAGGACATTGTTAACCCACCCCGGCGACAGACGAGTACTGACTATATTCTCAAGATTGGAGGACTCCTGTTCTCAAATTCCTTTCTCTTGATGCGACGACTCCAGAAGATCACATTCAAGTCGACATAAATCAAACGTCGAAGCAAAAGTTTTCCTAGTAGTCGGAGAAGAACCTATTACCGAAGAAAGTGCATCCGGTGTTCCTCATGTTGCTGCATCACCAACCGAGGAGGGGCAAGCATATTCTGCAATCGATCCACCAACCTTCTCGGGCATATGTGGCAACCACGCCGTATCCCAGGACGTTATCGAAAGGCTTAAATTGGGCGGGGCGGTAGGGATTCTTCTGGCCAACAGTAGTAACAGATTTGCAAAAGGCATTGTTCACACATGCGAGGGTTATGTCAGTTCTACGGACGACAGACAAATCTTCCAGCCCAAGAACTCAAAACAATCCCAATCTCTTGGTCCTTTGCAGTATGGGGGCTCGACATGGTCGGGCCTTTCAAGAAAGCGCCAGGAGGGTTCACACACTTGTTCGTCGCAGTGGACAAATTCACAAAGTGGATTGAGGCAAAATTTGTTGCTACCATAACAGCGGCACGAGCAAAGGACTTCATCATGAGTATACTATACCAATTCGGGGTTCCTAACCACATCATAATGGACAATGGTACTCAGTTCACTAGCGGCGTGTTTCAAGATTTCTGTGACGACTTCGGCATCAAGATCTGTTATGTGTCCGTGGCACACCCGCGGAGCAATGGGTAGATTGAGCGTGCCAATGGCATGCTCTTACAAGGTATCGTCCTCAAGGCGCAGGATATTCAAGCCGACACCATACAACCATACGCAGGGCGGTGGGTGCAAGAACTCCCATATGTTCTCCGATCTCTAAGAACCACGGTTAGTCGGGCAACAGGGCAATCCCTTTTCTTCCTGGTCTACGGTGCTGAGGCGTGTTACCAACCCGAGTTAGAGTTCGGCTCTCCACGAGTCGGGCTTAAAACTCAAGAAGACATCTCCAATGGCACCCGATTGATCGAGCTAGAATCAGTGGAAGAAGCTAGCGGACATCGCAACTATCCAGTTGGCAAGGTATCTTTAAGGTCTGCCGCTGTTATCATAGCCGAAATGTCCGCCGTGCCTTTTGGTCGGGGACCTCGTCTTGAGGAAGATACAAACACCAAAGAAGGCACAAACTATCCCCCCCTATGGGAGGGGCTGTTCCCATCATCACTGATAGTCACGCAGCCAGTTTTGCTCTACCCTGACTAATTGCACCGAAACACAAAATGACCTTTAGGAGACCCTAGTCAGCAACTCATAGGAACATAGAATAGCTACCGTCCTTTCTATACCTGAGTTTTATATTTCACCAATGTTTGTTCAGTTTTTCTCTGACTCACTAGCGTTGCTGTTCCAACCAAGTAGCGAATCGGGCTGCTTATGTATTATATGTGCTTTAGTCATAATATACAGAGAACTGCCTGATTTGTTTAGTAAGTTGTTGAAGTTTTACAACGGAACTTGTGTTACGTTGCCGGCTAGGCACGATATAGCTTAAGATTCTACTTACCTAAATTTTATTTATTTCAAGTTTGCCTATATAACCGACGTACTTGAAACTTAAATAATGGGTAAGACTTAATGATAACTAAGTAAAAACTCAGAAAGCTTGCGGCATTGCACTATATATTTACCCTGCTCCTTACAAAAATCTATCATACACCCAAAAACTGCAGATATGAATGGATTGGTCTTTACATATCCACCGTGTCCCGTGTGATCAATCTCTGGGCAGTCGGTCCCTCGCTCCCAAAGTGCATCTCCAGACACCATCAACGGCCATCCAACGATGTCGCCCTCCTCAGTGTCGTCTCCGCGGTTTGACAGTCCCCTTCTCCGATGGCCTCAAAGATCTGCCCTGGGGAGATTGAACTTGGTCATTGCCAGGGTTTGGGCCACGCCACAGAAACAACACGGCTTCGTCCGTACACCTTCCGAGTACCTCTTCCTCTTATTAGGACACTCGGGGAGCTTCATTTAAGGAGTGCCTGCACCTGGAGATTGTGTTGGGAGTTGGTTCCCATGTAGTAGGGATCCATTGATGTCAGGAGCCCTTTCACGGACTCGGCAGGATCTCCCGTGACTCCTTGAACAACCTTATATCTCCTCTGTAAAAGCTTGAAACTGGATTTGGGCATGGCTCTAGCAGCTCCCATTCAGGTACACAAGTAAACTTGTCAAGAAAAACTGCAGAATGAGTACCTAATGGATTGGTTAACGATTATTGTCAAAGGGAAGACTTAACTTTCATAGTCGCCTCCCATTGGCTTTGTGCCTTTTCCAATTCAGCCTTCTCTTTCTCGAGCTTGGCGTTGGCCCTCTCGCAAGTCGGTCCTTGTCTTTGTCTCGAGCTCAGCCAAATGCCCCAAAACGGATCCTTCAGTCTGCGCTTTCCAACCCTCTGTTAAGGGAAGAGTCTTCAACTCAGCTTCGAGGGTGTACATCAGAATAAGTCAAGTACTCAAGATTAATAGTCAAGACAACACATAGCAGCGTCGAAAACAGCATAAGAAGACTGGGATGACAATATACAAACAGGACTCAGTCGCTGAGAAGACAAATAAATATAGGACTTAATTACTGCATTCTTGCCGGCTAAGGCCCAATTCTCATCCCTACGAGCTGATCAATCTTACACCACGCTTACCACCTTCAGCCTAAGCCTCCTTCTCCCTGGCTATACCTGCTCCAAGTCACCCCCTTGAGGCATAGAGCTGGCCCCAATTTGGAGTTGGGGGTCAAGCTGGGTCGAGGAACCCCGTTCATCCTCCTCCGAGCGGTCGGTTAGAACAATACTTTCCTGCTTAGAGCAAACAGGAGCAAACCCAGCAGAGTCAAGAATCGGAACGCCCAAAAACAAGAGGACCCAAGAACAACTTAGCACAATAAAACCAAAAGCGAAAATCAGATACTGGACTCCCTGGGATGCGGCATTGTTGGCCTTCGTTGAAGTGACAAGATTTAAATCACGCTCCCTTTATCTCTGCGCCACTCAACCATCTTCCAAGACAATCCAATTCTTATACGTCGTGCTTCATACTCTCGCTTTAACGCTGCATCTATCTAGGAGCTACCACACACGGAAACTTCTCCTGGGAACAATGAAATCTGCGGAGAGGAGACTTCAAGCCTGGGAGGAGTCTGGCCCTTCCGAAGACATGACTGTACGATGACAAGTAGATAGCGACGGGGACCTAGACGCCGCACTACGGTACGCCTGTTCTGGGCGCGAATTATTAATAAGAACATCCTCGGGCAGACAGGGGCTGGACGCGGTTAGCTCCAATAATCCGCCCTTGACGTCGGCCGGCCTGTCAATTAGCAATTTATCTTGAACAGTCGAGGCACGCACCCAAATCGTTTCTGCCAACTGAGACAATGTCGCCTCCGGCTCACTTAGTTAACAGGTTGACGTCGAGACTTAAAATATCATAACACATTCAACAAGTAAAAAATTATAATAACTCTTACTACAATCAGCTCCAAACTAATTAAGAATATTAACTATCATCATTATATATTTAATCTTTCCTTCCATTTCAATCTGTTAAATTCATCAAAAACTCTTAGTCGGCCTTTCCTTGGCTCACATATCCATAACCATTCTTTCCTCATCACGAGCGAAGCGAGAGGCATCCGCGCTCTAGCAAACTATAGGAACAGCACTGGTGGTGGATCTCCTCGAGAATCGATATTGGCAAATCTCGATGGGCCTGCACAAAGAACCGCCAAGCATCAAGACACTACAACACCGAACAAGACTCCAGAAATTCAAGAGATCGCAAAGTACCTTTTTGGAGATTTTTGAACCTCCATCCGGGCTCGTGAAGTCGGCACCTAATAAGAGGACTGCCCAAGACTGTCCGAGGACTACGCATATTATAACTCTGGCCAAACTGGCACGGTACGCTTGCGGTCCAGGCGTTTTAGATCGTCCTGGTTGGAACCTGTTCCTCATTGGTGTGGCCCCCCAGGAAACTGCTTGGGTCATCGCGAAGTTAAACTCGCGCGGGGCCAATCCTTAAATATTCGGGCTTTTACCCTCTGATGTTGCTAAGCCTAGTGGTCTGATTGGACCCTCAGCACAATTGACAATTACGTACCTAACACGCCGACAACGGCAGCGCTCTTCTTGGGCTCAAGACCCTGTTTGCTGAGCTTTTCTAAGACTTGCTTTGCACAGTCGCCGTTTCCCCCAAAGGCCTCCTGGGACCTGATTACTTTTAGGCACTTCTGAGATTTTAGCTGCAGCTGGCGGGCTATCGTCTTTCTGATTCCTCAGACTCCACAACTATGGCACTCGGCCTGATACCGTACTTCAGATGACTTGCCTGGCTCTATAACAGGCCTCTTACCCCGCTCTTTTTATGGAGTCGGCGTTGGCACACAGAAGAAGGCTTCCCCCGGCCTATCCCATTTTTCTTCTTTCTCTTTCGACTTACACGGCACCATGACAAAAAATTGTTTCGGAGTCTTATCAAGATCAAACTCCTCACATGACTAACAAGCGGTCAACAATGTATCATTATTTAGAACATAAACACGCACCCCATGTAGAACAATCTCCAAGTATAGAAACAATTTACAGCGGATAACTTACACCCAGGCCAAGACAAATTTCAGCAGGCAGAAATCTTCGCATCAACAAGCTACCTTTGGGAGGGTGAGGCAATTAATCTCTTGATCTGGTATAACTGGCATAGATACTCTGAGTCTTCAGAGACTCTGACCACTTCCTTCCAACCTTACTCTTACTAAGCTGTGCGAAGTAGTCTAGCAGGATGTCAGTCACCCATATTGTGCTTGTCGAGATTATACCTGCGAAATCTGGTATTCCTTGGCGGCTAGGATCGCCAAGACTTTGCCCTTGAAGTCCCTTTGCCGAAGTGATGTAACCCTCAGCTTAAATAGCGGCTTTCTGATCCGCTTCGCAGATCAAGAGCGCCTAGGCCCCTTCAGGGACAGAGTCAATCTGCACCTTCAGCTGATCTATAATCATGCCAAACAGTAATAGAACTTGGCCATCTCCTCAAAACTGGGCACAATCAGGATGTCCAATCGGAACAATGCATATACCTAAATACCGTGTAGCAGACAATATGCGTAACCAAAAGGGGGAAGGACATGGTTCAAGATCCGACACCAACAAATAAGACCAACTCCTTTGCATATGCACCCCCCAGTGCGAAGAAAAATTTCTCAAAGGAAACATGGATGCTACTAACCAATCCTTCATCTTCACTCCTGAGCATGGCATACCGGCCCCTCATTGGCCAATCACCTGGACCTTGCTCATTGGAGGGTGGAGAAAAAAAATATCTAAAAAGATTCAAAATTGGGGTTCCACACCAGGAAACACGTCGCAAAGAGTTTCACAAAGATGGAGATTTGCAAGATTGAAAGTGGTTGATTCAGATCAACCAACTAAGTTCATACGAATGGCAAGAAAGAGGGTGGAGAAAGTCACCGATGGAAGAGACAATGACCGGTTTCCCCGAAAAACCAAGGAGGCAAAACCACAATGGTCTCACCGCGCCTAGGGCTCCGGAACCAATCGCCTCTCTTTAGCTGAACGCCAATGGGTGGGGGGGGACACAATCCGTTCGGGCTATGATTCGCAGCAACTTCTCTAGATGCTTCACAGTCTTATGCCCGACCTGCACTCTGAAGTCGGCCAAGATTCTCGGCTCTGCCATCATCGGATTTCCGATGCCTCCTCCTTCTGGCATGGATTAGGGCACCAATGAAAGATTTTGGGGAAATGCGATTGGGGGGCTTGGAATGGATGAGGAAGAAGCGGATCGCCGAGTTTCGAAGGGATATTGCGCCTCACGCAATGAGCGAACCCTAGCGAGCAATGAGGCGCGAATTTCAGCGCGCGCAAGCTAGAAAGACGAAAATGATTTGGTGGATTAGGAGAAGATGAGGGACATAAAATCTTTTCTCTCTGTCCCCGATTCCTTTATATTTAACGTCCTGTATTGGATCAAGTGGGCTTGGCCTAAAGTAGAATCGGAACTGGGCACCCCATTACCAATTAAGATACTGAAGTCTCCGTACATAACACGCTCCATTTGGGCTTCGACTTAGCTGGCTGTGTTAAAATCCTCACAGTGACAAGGTGTGTATAGCATTACAGAGACCGATTGATAATCAGTTATGATCTATGCTTCATGAAAGCCTCATGCTGAACACATTATTCAGATATCTGCATTATTCATCGGGTATTGAGAATAATATATCTTATAAAGGATCACATAGCTGGTCGTCACCATTAAAATTAGGGGATGCAGGTATCTCTCAAGTACACCTTGACACCATATTGGATTTAAACAAGAACTCCATAAAGTAGTTGTGAAGCGTGGGTATACTCGACTGACTACATGCTTGGGTCAATAATTGCCATGAGCAAAACATTTTTCTAGCCGAAAATCCATAGACACTTACTCACGAAGATGCTCTAACTTTCGAGTGAGAACGCTACTTAAACAATCACGGGAAAGACTATAAATAACTTTTTTCAGCTGACATGAAGCTGCAAGAGTCTAATTTTCACGAAGTAGTATACTACTCGGAAAGACTATAAATAATCATCATCCCGCTGCATGAATGCTGATGAGTCTCATATACCGGTAGTATACACTACATGGGAAAGAACTATAAATTATTTTCGATTGACATGATACTGAGAATCCTACATACCAGTAGTGCACTACTCGTTACCCTGCACTCATTAGACGCACAGGTTAAAATCTTTGATTTATGTTTAATTGTTTTCACATTAAGCACAAAGTTGGGCTACACCTAATAGGTGCGTTACGGGCACACACTATTTATTCATACTTCAAACATGGAGCCCTTCATAGCGTCGCTGCCAAAATTTAAAGGTGAATGAAAGCAGGACTCGGAGAGACAGAAGCACTCGGACACAGAGTACTCGGGAGCAATGCACTTGAGAAAACATCACCATGGAGGATGAGCACTCGCATCAGCTGTGACTCAACTATGAAGGTCTCAGGGGCTGCTATGGAGGCATAGGCCCCGGGTTCTCATGACAAGCTCATATAGGCCACTTGGATAGAGGATGGGCCTAAGCCTTGTAATGTAGGGATTATTCGTAACTCTCGGTAGATCAAAAACCCATGCCTTTATACTTTAAGAAAAGATAACAGTCCTACCGGGACAAGCCAATGATTATATCTCTAAGATAGAGAGATCCCTAGCTGAATCCGGCTGGTACCGACTCCCGATATCTTGTAACCCTGTCCCCGTATATAAGGGGAGGCAGGGCGCCCCCTTTGAGGGCGCGGAACACAAAAAGGGAAAAAAAAAAATACCCCCCCCCACGGTTATCAGAATATCGCCATCAAACATAATTCCACTCAAGGAAATACATCCAAACTGGACGTGGGTATACCTCACAACGAGGGCCCTGAACCAGTAATAAAACTCCCTGTGTTCCTTTGCAATCCACCGAGTTTCAATCCGTTGAGTAGCCCTATAATCATATTGCCGGCGTAAAACATCAACAGTACACTACTCGGTATAGACTACATGGTTAAAGATTTTTGACTTTATGTTTAATTGTTTCACAATTAAGCACAAAGTCGAGGGCTACACCTAATAGGTGTGCCTATTCGACGCACACTATTCATACTTCTACATGGAGCCACTTTATTAGCCTCGTTGCAACTGACATGCAAGCATGACTCGGGAGAAGAAGCACTCGGACAAAGAGTACTCAGGAGGCAATGCACTCAGGAAGATAACTTCACTGTGGAGATGAGCATTTGGCATCAGCTGTGACTCAAACTATGAAGGTCTCTCAGGGACTGCTGTGGAGACCATGGGCCCAGGTACCCCACACAATAACTCAAATGAAATCCAAAATTATTATAGCATATGAGCCACTACTCGAGATAGAGGATGGGCCCTAGCCTTGTAATTAGAGATATGATGGGCACAACCCGACACAGACTTTGCCTTGTACCGATAAGAAAATACAATGTCCTAGTTGGGTACGTTTTTAATCTCTTAATAGAGGAGAATCCCTTGGCCGTAACCCGGTGTGACTCCTAATTTTGTAACCCTGTCCCCACAGTTATAAGGGGAGGCTCAGGGCGCCCCTGAGGGTAGACGCACAACAAGTCATCAGAACTACCCACCATACATCCACTCAAAGGAATATATCACAACTGGATCGTAGGGTATTACCTCACATTGAGGGCCTAAACCAGTATAAACCCCTTGTGTTCCTTTGCAATCCATTGAGTTACGATCCGACGAGTAGCCCTATATTCATATTGCCAATGTAAAACATCGACAGCACCGGTCAAACCGTCTCTGTTGCGCTGGTCTGACCACAGTATGTCTGCCGGTAGAACCGTCGCTCACGGCGCCTCTTGTCGGATGAACCGTCGGAATTCAGAAGGATACACACCAAAGATGCTCTTCAAAGTAGATCAACTTTATTACATCAGATGATGTTTGTACAAAGCGCACACAAAGCACTCCTCTCTCTCAAAACTAAACTCTAGCTTCTCTCTTCCCAAATTTATGGCTCTAGAGCCTCAACCCTTATCTAGTTTATACCAAAACCTCAAATACACAAAAGTAGAGTAAACTTCTAATCCAAGTAGGACTCGACTCTTAGTCCTACTAGGACTCAACACTCCTAATCTAAGTAGGACTTGACTCCTCTTTCCATACGTACACAATTCCTCTTGTAGGTCATATGGAATCTTCACTTCCACGTGTATTGATCTCTAGCCTTTAGTATCCTGCGTGATCTTCCAATCATCCGGACATCAACTTCTTCCAAGTCGACTTGCAATCCATCAGAATACACCTACCGAGGGCCTCAAGACTCACCTACACATGCAAAACAAAGCAGAAACTATATCCGAGCACAAGTTCTTCCCAACTTGACTCACATTAGCATACGCACTCACACCAACATTCACAGTTATTTTCAAACCAATCTCTTATTAAATAAATCATTTGCAAAGCCAATTGTCCATTCATCACAAAATATTGATCAATGATTCTACATCTTTTGCCACTATCATTGGTCAACATCTGTTGACCGTTAAATTTGCCCCTAAAAGACCATTATACACTTATAAAACTTTTAAAAAATCTAAAAATCAATTGAAATACAATTTATCTTTTTAGTTTTTAAAGGGGTTGTATGAAAACTTTATGGTAGCATAATTTTCATTTAGTTTGAAATGTTTCCACATGTAGCTTAAAAATGATATGTTTAAACAATTTTTTTATCCACATAAAAATATAGAATAGCTACCAATATTACAAAAAATATTTAATAATTAGCTAAACATAATTATAAATTATATTGTGAAACATTTAAGAACCAAATCATTACAATGACAAATCATAATTTATACCACAAAATTATTTTTGACTATTTACTAAATATTTTTTGTAATATTGGTATCTATGCTATAATTTATATGTGGATAAAAAAATTGTTTAGACATATCGTTTTTAAGCTACACGTGGAAACATTTCAAACTAAATGAAAATTATCCTACCATAATGTTTTCATACAACCCCTTTAAAAACTAAAAAGATAAATTGTATTTCAATTGATTTTAGATTTTTTTTAAGTTCAATAAGGGTATAGATGGTCTTTTAGGCGCGCAAACCTTTGACGGTCAACTCATGTTGACCAATGATAGTGGCAAGAGAGAAATGAATACTAACGGAATAGTGATAAAAGAGAGGAATGCAAAATTTTGATGGCAGAAAAGAGAATACAGCTTGGGCAAGTGGCAAAAAGAAAATTTTTCCCTAGAGTTTTCTTCGATTTGATTCGATCTCCTCCCCTCTTGGCCTTGGCTCTCCCCTTATAGCTCTTGGGGAAATACCGCAGTTACTGAACTATGGAAATAATGTATGCTATTACAAAATTAAGTGTGGTAGGTATTGCCGCCCTGTGACCAGTGGGCCAGCTCGCCACGCTCCTATGGCCCCCCTCAAGGCCGGTCTAGAGTGTGAGGGCAGTCGCCCGCCAAGCCACGTGTCCTTTGGAGTGGCCTTTCGAGTGTGCTTTGCTGGGGAAGATTGGGCTTAGCCACGCTGGTCGTGGCCTCTTGTTAGTGTCCCGCAGAAGTAGGCAACACAGTGAATCCTGGGTTGGGTGACGTGGAAGTCAACCTGCGCTCCCTACCAGCCCACGCCTCTTGCAAGAAAAGTGTGACAATGACGCATGGTGGCAGTGTAGAGCCGTCTTGACCCCCACGCCGCACGCTCGTAGATGTACGTCCCATTGCCCTTAATTGGAGAGGTGCGGGAAGACCAAAGTGAGGCAGCACGCTCCATCACATCGTCATTAATGCCCCTGCCTCCACACCAACCCCGAGCTACTCGGGGAAGCCGAGCTCGGGGGCTAGGCAAGGTTGTCCCTCCACCGCGGCCACGAGCTCTGGACCGGCCCTGAGCTTGGCCCTTGAAGCCACGAGCTCGGGCCTTACTTCCTGGAGCTGGGGGACCCTAGGTATGACTTCATAGCTACCGTAAGTTATGCGTACAACCCTTGATAGTGTGATGACATGGCGCCAAAGTGCCTCAGGCTGTCGGTGGTTGTGGATGCCATGGGCCCCAGTACCTCATGGAGGGCGATACGGCTACTCGGATATTGTGTGGGCCAGCCCATATAATTAAGATAGAGAGTAGTACACGGTTTCATATAACCTTGCATGACAAGGAAATGGATATAGCCCAAACCAGTTACTCTATGTTCTGATAGGGAAATCCCTTGGTCGAGTCTGACTGGGATTCCTACTTTGTAACCTTGCCTCCTTGGTATGTAAGGAGAGGCAAGGAGCCCCCTGGGCAGAGACAACAAACCTCACTAGAGAATCAATCTACACCGCGAAAGCAATACACAACAGCTAGAAGTAGGATACTACCTCATCCCGATAGCTTGAATCAGGATAAATCTCGTGTGTCCTTTCAAATCTATCGAGTTAAGGTCTAGGGGATAGACCCGTATTCAATATTGCCGATATAAAGCATCGACAATTGGCGCACCAGGTACGGGATTTGTCAAGATCATTGTCATCAAGACGGATGGATCCAACCACAAGAGTCGACGGTGTCAACTTCAGCCCCGGACAAACCATTAGCTTCGGGAACCTCGACTTCATCGCCGACAATCTCGGCGCCCTTACCTTGACTGACTCGATTTCAACCCGATCGGCGAGGGATCAGGCCGACTCAACGCCGGTCGGCTTACTCAATGCCGTGGCTGTTTTAAACAAACTACTTCAGCAATATCCAAGATCTACGAGCCCTGGGACAACTCTTTTTCCTAGCATTCGACTCAAACACGGCCCCGAGCTGGCCAACTTCGGATCTAGGGGAGACTAGATCGTCAATCTTCCACTTGGGCTCGACAATGCCGCAACTATCTTCAACTCAAGTCTGATGCGACAGAACCAATCATCTGGAATTCGACTTGAATACGATGCAAAGCGGCTCGGGATCGGATCCAGGTAGGTTGGGGTCGTCATCATACCATTGAACTACTCCCAATTTCACTCCTAGTTGGACAATAGCTCGGGGAGCTTTTCTCCACGACGCGAAGTCTTTATGGCATTGAAGGGATCAACCCCTAGGCAAGATGCACATCGACTACGCGACCAGCAAGAGGAGGAGGCTCACCGGCTACATGAGCAACAGGAGAAAGACGTGTGACGCTTATAAGCCGAGTGTGAAGCTCGCAACGACAATCTGCGCAAGGCTGGGTAGACTGCCTAACAAGAAATCCTCCAAAATATAATGGGTGACCACGACGTCTTTGTGACTCCACAGTAGAACGTTGTGGCTGCTGCTACACTATTGGACACCTTGTAACTGGGGCCTGATCACCAAGCTACTCCTACTATCACAAGAATCAAAGCCATGATAACCGCTGCAGCCTGTCAACAACGATAGCTATCTGGAGAAACACTCATACCGTATAATAAAACCACTTTAGACGTTGCGACTTCGTCAGCCTCGGCACGACGCCGACCAACGGGCTCTGGTCAGCATCACTCGGAATCCCACCGCACATCACTCGGCCATCACAATGATGATCAACGGCGGTACCATCACAACAAACGTCGGGATATCCAGGACGCTCGAGGACGACTATGAAGGGATCTCTGCCACGACATCAATGCTCAATGCCGAGAACACGAGGAAGATGAATATCACCGGCTTGAAGACGAGCACGAACGCTTCAAACTCCACCATGAGTGGTTTCATCACCGCAGTCGGAGTCAAAGCCCCCACCCAGATGAAGGAGTTTTAGCCTTTACTCATGAATTACAACAGGTTGACTAGCCATCTGGCTTCAAGCAGACTGGTATAGAGAAGTACGACGGCAAGACCAATCCGGAATCCTGGCTGACTGTGTATACTTTGGCAATTCGTGTGGCTGGAGGTGACCACAAGGCTATGGCAAACTATCTACCAGTCGCCTTGGGCTGACTCGACACGAACATGGCTGACGAGGCTTCCAGGCAGTCTTATTGGCTCCTGGGGGGAACTCCATGAGTGCTTCGTGGCTTCCAAGGAACCTATGAGAGGCCATCATCCGAGTACGATCTGTACCAATGCCATCAGAGGAAAAACGAGTCTCTTTGTGACTTCACCAAGCGCTTTTCCGAGAAGAGGAATTCAATCCCCAAAATCAAGGACGAGGTTGTCATCGCTACCTTTCGTAAGGGAGTCAAAGACACACCGTTCATTGCAAAATTTACTCGAAAGCTGCTCAACTCTGTCAAAGCTCTATTCGACATGGCAAACAAGTACACTGATTCAAACGTCGCCGTTGCCGAAGCACTCGACAACAAGAATGAGCCCCGACAGAAAAAGTGACGGGATATGGACAACGCGGCCCCATCCAAGGCTGGGAACCACAAGCGAAGTCGGACGACGTCGTGGCAACAGTCGAACGCAACCGACCGCGACCCCCAAGAACGACGACTACCAAAAAGTCATGAACAGGCCATGCCCTTTCCATCCAAAGAGGAAACACATGGCCAAAAACTACTTCATGCTCAAAAAGTGTCTCCGAGCAAACATCAGCATCTGGCGAACAGAAGGATAAAGACAAGCCGGACTCGGGCGCAGCCAACAACTACCAAGATCCCCAGGCTGAGTTCAATCACATATTTGGAGGGCCATCAGCATATGAGTCCATGCACAAGCAAAAGCTAACCGCTCGAGAAGTGAACTCGGTCTCTACTGATACCCCTCAGTATCTACGTTGGTCCGAGATGGCAATCACGTTCGACCGCACGGGTCACCTTGACCGAGTGGCACATCCAGGATGCTATCCACTCGTCCTGGACCCAGTTATCAGAAGCATCAAGTTGAAAAAGGTTCTTATCGATAGAGGAAGCGCACTCAACATCCTTTTCACCAAGACATTCGATGAGATGAAGATACCTCAATTGGAGTTATGGCTGAGTACAGCTCCCTTCCACGGGGTAATCCTCGGCCTCTCTTCAACTCCACTTCCAATCGGTAAGATATCTTCAAGGCCTACGTCGTTATCACAGTCGTAATGTTTGTGGCTACGCCTTTTTGGTGGGAGATCTCGTTTTGAGAAAAATACAAACCACCAAAGACAGGCACAAATTATCTTCCTTATGGGAGGGGCCGTTCATTATCGCTGAGGTGACACGTCCGGGTGCTTACCGACTAAAGACAGAAGATGGCGTCCTAATCAACAACTCATGGAACATAGAACAACTATGTCTTTTCTATACCTAAGCATTGTAGTCAACTTATATATATATATATATATATATATATATATATATATATATATATATATATATATATATATATAAAATAAAGTTTTTTACTCTGACTCACTATGCCGATTGTTTCAACCGAGTAGTGAGTCGGGGGCTACATGACAATATGTCTCCTGTTATTGCTTAAATTCAAGTCTGCATCGTCTAAGTCACGAAGTTTTATATCGACCACGTAAACTCTTGCCGAGTATAGACTTGTTGGATAAACACTTTTTAAGTTGATCTTGATTGCTTGGTATGATCTAGCTAGTCGGATAAGGCTAATGATGACTATGATGAGTCAAATACTCGAGCTTAACTTGCAAAAGCAGAAAAACACATGCATTTACAATATATATAGATCATGATTGAGTCTCCCATACAAAGATTACTAAAAAGAGTTTGTTTTACAGCAGCAATTCTTCAGCTATTGCTCGCGTAGTGGGCCTCGTCTGGTTTATCAGCTCTAGTCCTTGCTCCGGGGTGGTGCCCTCAGCAAACCCCTCGCCAACCGCCTCAATGTCCACCCAGGGGTAGAGAGACTTGGTCATGGCAAGGGCTTGGGAGATTCCCAATGTGGCATGCTCTGTGGTGAATTCTTTCAAGACTATCAGAGCATCTCGAAGGCATTGTAACACCTAGGCAGGAGTAATTGAGCTGGATCCAGCTTGGCCCAACTGCATGATGTCTAATAGAGTCTTCGCCGAGTCCACTATGGCACTCCATGAGTCCTCTATTGCCTTGATTTCTTCGCCAAATGAGCTGAATTTCGTCTGCGTGATAGCCTTGAAGGCTACACATCCAAAGAAAAGACATAAGGAAACTTGGTTATCTAGTCGGCTAAAGCTCAGAAGTAGACATGCGACTTACTTGCAAACTCGACATCTACTTTGGACTTCGCCTTCTCGAGCTCCTTGAGCTCTTTCTTTAGGCATTCAATTTCTAGGGACTGATTGTGGAGGTTTGTCTCATGAGCTGGAGCCAAGCAAATTCGGAGATCAGAAACCTACTGAGGATACTTGGAGCTACTCGGGTAGAAGGGATACTTACTCTAATAGTCCCAATCTTCCCCCACTGCTCATCCCACAGCTTGTTAACCGAGTCCCTCAGCCAGGCCTCCCTCTCCTTGCTGGTCCTCTCCAACGCGTTTTTCTTGGCCTGGAGCTAGGTAAGTTGAGTAATCTGAGGAGTGAGCCAGGCAAGTGCCTGCTCATCTTCTTAGAACGGTCAATGATTTTCTACAAAGACAAGTTGTTATCAAACAAGGCAAGTCATCGCCAAATGGCTACAAGATCAGACAATCAACATGAAGTTGAAGTTATAGTCGGTAGAGTTCCATACCTGGACCTGCCTCAAAGCTTATATGGTGGCCTCGATCAGCTCGAGCTGCTCCTTTTAGCGGCCTCCTTGTCTAGCTCCAGAATGTCATCACTTCCATCCGGGTTAACCCAATAGAATACCCGGGGGAAGTTATGTGGAGGGGCTTCGCCTGGGAGGTTGCTTTCTTCTGAGGACGAGGACAACAGAGGAGAGGGGGTTTTGGGTCTAGGGCCCTCAAGAATTGTTGGCTCCCCAGTTGGCTCAATGACTGGGTCTTCAGCTGCCCCTGTGGTATCCTGACTGGAGGAGGCTTGCGGTTCGGCCGAGGTGCGCTACCTCGCTCTCAGGGGCTAGGGCGGCACTCGGCTCGGGCTGAGGTCCTTCTGGCTCGGCCTCAGTCGGCATTGGGACGGCGACAGGGGTTGGTGGGCGCTGTCCCCCGCTTGGATCAGTGTCACATGACTTCCTTATGATTATGCCAAAATCATGATATCGCAAAATACTTTAAGATATTTGACGACTAAAGACTTCATACCTCTTAGAAATTTTAAACCTCCACCCCTATGTGCTAGGGGTAGAGGTAGTTGGCGATGAGCCTGAAGGCTTGCTCTGAGGTGTCATGCTGCTTGGTATTGGGCCCTAAGGCGCAGCATTGGGTGGTGTGGAGCTTGAGCTAGTCGGCTCAAGCGCAGCCGGTTGGGTTGGTGGTGTAGTCGGCGATGTGGCTACAGTTGCAGCTGGTGCTGGGGCTGTGCTGCTAGCGTCCCTGATTTTAGGACCGCTAGTCGGCATATCCTTGTGCTTGGCCTGGTCCTTAGCGGGTTGCTTCCCAGCTCTATTGGAGCTAGGTTGGTCAGCCAGTGGGCTAGCCGGTCATTACCTTGACCCCCTAGTCGCCTGGCTGGGAGGGTTTGATGCAAAATCAGCGTATTCCTGCAAACATTACATATAAAGATAATCTCATTCAAGCTGGGTTCACATCCATCATCACAAGCAGATACCAAGAGAGATAGAAGTCAGAAGATTACCATCGGCCTAGGTCTGCCCAGGTAGTAAGGCTTAGGGGCCTTATCAGCGTCCAGGGTCTCTACTATGCCACTGACAAAGTAGCCGAGCAGAGTATCTCTCACTGTGTCTTTGTTGACGAAGTCGGCGCACTCCTGAGTTGGGCCACCTTTTCGCTAGTATTCATATCCAAGATGAATCCTGGCTTTCAAGGACTGTGTGCATCAATTTGGAAGTTTGTGCGACCCAGGGCCTTGTCAACCCCTTTTCCTTCGGGGCTTCAATTTTTTCTAGTATCTGCAGCACCTGTACCATATCGGCCTCTGAGAGGAGAGCCGACCAACTGTCCAAGACCTTGGGGGGATTCCTCGTAAAAGATGGCAAGGAGGGTTTTGGGTTAGAACAGTAGAACCACTCCTAGTGCCATCCCTTCAAGGAATTTTTTAGGGAGAGGTGAAGGTAAACCTTCTTCATCTCATTTTAGAGTTGAAGCCCTGCCCCCCCCCCCCCCCCTATAACTTGTGGATTGGATTTGGATGGTTGGGGTTTAACATGGAAGGGGAAACAGAAGAGATTGAAATGGGGATCAACCTCAAGAAAGGCTTCACAAAGAGTTATGAAGATGGAAATCTGGAGAATAGAGTTGGGATTGAGATGAATGAGCTCGATTTGGTAGTAATCGAGGAGATCTCGGAAGAAATCAGAGGTGGGAAGAGCAAGACCCCTGTTGAAGAAAGATGCAAATAGCACTGTTACATGGGAATCGGGGGTGGGGATAGTCTCACCTTTGGCCAGGCGCTAGTTGATAAGTTCTTTGGACTGGAGGCACTTCGTCCTTTCCAAATGAGCAAGCTTTGTGGAGCATGTTGTGGACGTCGGCCATGTCCCAATGATGAATTCACCTACCGTGGGGAACATCGAAAGGAGCCCTCGGCATTTTGGGAGTTCAAAAAGTGGGGAGAAAGGCTTCTAAACGATGGGAATCGACATTGGATGGAAAGTTTTTGCGCCCATCTGCGAAGGGCGAGCCTCGAGTGCGTGGAAACCCTAGGTGGGAGCGAAGAGCACGAGAGCTGCGCGCGCGGATGCGGGAGGCGAAAAGTTTTTTGTCACAGCCCTAGATTTAATTCCAGGTACTTAGTGTTATGCCCTACTGTCATTGGAGTGCACAATTTAAATTTTTCATTACCAATTCATACTAGTTAAATTTTTGCCCTAATTAAACCCTAAATCGGCAAAAACCAAACACTACTAAAAAATATATATAATTGAACATAAGTGTATATGGGAGATAATTTATTCAAATACTAGTTTATTTATCATGAATTAATATAATTTTTCCAGAATTTAATTCATTAGTTTGACCCCTTAAAAATTCAAAAATTTCAGCTAGGGGGTCCTCTTTTATTTGAATTTTTGTGAGCAAACCATTTTGAATTTTGTATGAAAACTTTCAAAAATGAAATCTAGGTAGCCTGGGCTAACTACAAAACAATCACCATGTTTTTAGCAGTGCTCTTGCTTGGTAAACTTGATTTTTCAAAGTTTTTCTACCCAACCCTTTCTGCTATCCCTAGACCTCCACGACTTGGACCCACCCGGCAGTGGCCGTAGCTCGCCCAGCCCCCTGTCCAGTGAGCCAATGAGGAGGGACACATCCTAGGCAGTCTCAGGACGTAGCCGACGCGTGTATGTCGTCGTGGCTTGCGTGGAATTCCTCCTCTCGCTCTCTAACTCCTCCAGCTAGGTAGCCTAACCTCACACTTCACCAGTGGACTGAGAAACCAAGGAAGGAGAGCTCCTCCACCCCTTTTTCTCCTCTTCTTTGCTGCTGGCCGTGGAGAAGAAGCCATCATCACCGCTTGGTCCTCCGGCGATCTTGCCGTCTCTTTCGCGTTCCCTACTCACCTCTACATGCCGTAGCTACCTCTCTAATCTTGCTCCGTTTGACATAGTCGATCGCCGGGAACATGCCCTCGCCGCAGAGCCCTGGGAGCACGGCCACAACATCGCTGCCATGCTGCCGTGCCGTCGCGCTGGTGTTCTGGCCACCTCAGAGCTTCCCTAGCAGAGCAGCTGCGCCACCAACACCACCTCAGCCCCAACAGACAAGCACCCCAAGAATCTCATGAAATCAAGCCCTGAGCATGGAGATTGGCCATCATCTTCTTTGTCTCTGGCCAACCCTCCGCCGAGCCGTTCCCATTGAGCCAGTGAGCCCCCGTTCATGTTCTCGCCAATACGCCAACAGTATGTCACCAGCTAGCTTTTACATGCACTAACTCGGGGTCTTGATGGCCAGAGCCTGCCATCCTTAGCGCCACCATCGCTGTTGCTGCTGCCTACAGCCACCGGAGCCCCTCTGACCTCGTTCGACCCAGAAAACCCCACGGTGAGCTTCACCATGCTCCCTAGCCACCTCTTCCAGTTTCTTTTTCACTTGATTGAAGGCCATCGCCCATATGCATGTGTAGCTAGTACACAATAGCCGCTCGAGCTTGTCGCCAGCAAGCTACCGTCCATCACCGGTGAATTTGTGAGCACCATTAGGTTCGCAGGGACCTCGGTTACATTTTCCTTTTTGGCGACAACTTCAACTGAGCAACCGTTCGCCACCGGCACCGGTGAACAGAGCCAACGGCCATGGCTGCCTCATCTCCCCTGCTCTGTGTTGCTGACATGTGGGCCAGGCTGTGGGAAAAATATGAAACGAAGAAAGAATAAGGAAAATACTTAAGCGATTTATCTTTACAACAGAAATTGGTCAAACTTTGAAAATCTATAACTATTTCATTTTAACTCCTTTTCGAATGAAACAAATTTTGTTAGATTCATCAAAGCTTGTACTTTATTTTTGTAAAATAAAACGTAGCACATACAGTAGAGAAAATAACCCCTAAAATTCATATTACTAATTTATATGTTATTTATTGCTTGAGTTATATACAAGCTTGATAAACTTATTCTAATTTCAAATATTCTCAAACCCAGAATCAGTAGGCTCCTCTTGGCATGTTTGTCACTTCTGTAAAGTACCTTATAACATTTTTGTTTATATTCTGTACACTAAAATGTATTTTAATAATCATTAATGTATAGAGACTTCAAAATCTTTAATAAATTAATTATAAATCCAAATTGAGTAAACTCAATTTTGTTAGAACCAGTAGGTTATGCTCTGTTACATAAAAACATACACCTTCTTGATATCTTAATAGAACATGTCAATCAAATATAACAACTTAAGGTTACAATACAAATAATTACAGAACTGCCATTTTCAGCCTTCCTATCTTGTTATTTTTGTAACTCCTAAACCGTAAAAGATTTTGAATTGATTCTTCCACTAAATTTCATTTTAAAATGTGGCCTACCTACTGTATTTATCTCATAATAATCGTCGTTTGCATAGATATGTTTATTGAATCTTATTTGCATATTTGCTTCTTATCGATAAATTTCAGACAATTGAGTACGTAGAAGCAAGAACCTAAGGTTGAGTGTGACTTCTCGCAGCAACAAGGAAAGCGACTATGCATATTGAACCCATGATTTTATCAAAGTTATTTGATTATAAAACACTGTATATATGCATGTGTCGATTTGCTTAAAAATGAGTCAGATAGAGGGTGGTGCCGACCCATATAATACAGATAGAGTAGTACATAGTTTCATGTAACCTTGCATGAGAAGGAAAGGGATATAGTCCAAGCCGATTACTCTATGTTCTGATAGGGAAGTCCATTGGTTGAGTCCAACTGGGATTTCTACTTTGTAACCTTCCCTCCTCGGTATATAAGGAAAGGCAAGGAGCCCCTGGGGCAAAGATAACAAATCTCACCAAAGAATCAATCTACACCGTGAAAAAAATACACAACAACTAAAAGTAGGGCATTACCTCATCCCGAGGGTCTGAAGCAGGATAAATCTCGTGTGCCCTTTTGAATCCATCGAGTTTAGGTCTGATGGA
This sequence comes from Oryza meyeriana var. granulata, assembly GCA_003991445.1. Taxonomy (NCBI): domain Eukaryota; kingdom Viridiplantae; phylum Streptophyta; class Magnoliopsida; order Poales; family Poaceae; genus Oryza; species Oryza meyeriana. Next base: position 138,597 of record RYFJ01000748.1, read on the forward strand.
TAGCCCCATATTCAATATTGCCGATATAAAGGATCGACAGTGGTGGGTGCCCTGGATCTCACTTCTCCGCCAACTACTACGAAACACATCTTCACAGGCAGGCGGCCAGTATAAGTCCTCCACCAGCGAAAACCTATTATCGCACTGTGAAAACCATCTATTTTCACAGGTCTTATACCACCTGCAATAATAGGTTTTTGAAGGCACCTGCCTTATACCGGCCGCCTGCAATAATATGTTTTCGCAGGCGTGGGCTTATACTGGCTGCTTGCGAAAACAATTCTCACAAGTCCAATTTGGCCGCCTGTGATAATATTTGCACTAATTTTAAATTTTTCCTGCCAAAATGTGACCGCCTGTAATGATATTTTTGCTCTAATTTTTAATTTTTCCCACCTATATACATAATCATTGAGGATTATATTGAGTAATCAATTGGTGATCGATTTAAGTTCGTGGTGACATATTTTGAATTGCATGGGTATATTGGAGAATTTATATATATATAATATTAATAATAATTCTATACGATGAAATATTACAGCACAGCACAGAGTTTATATATATCGGAGTTTTCGTCCAGTCTGTTAGATCTGAATATTTCTTGTCCGTGGTGAGAATGTCGTGTTTGTCGAAGAAACACCCTAACTTGTGACAACACTCGTGATAGATGAAGTGGCACAGGTCCCGCTGTATATTTTGAATGGATTTATCGTCCATCTCTCGGTCTGATATTGGAATTCTACACAATTGCATAGAGAACACGGCAAAAAAGGCATTACCAACTGTTGCGCATGAATAATTGTGACAACATATAGTTCATGGACTTACATCTTCGATGTTCTTGAAATACCTCCCTTCTACTATGAGGTACTCGCAAACACAATATCCACAGAGGATGTTGTCTTGTGGTTACTTATGGCACTTTATAAGATATAAAATATAATGTAAATTAGTTACGCGTATACACAGACCAGATAAGTTTCTGTGACCAATATTTGATATCTTCTTACGTTCCATTCCCCTCCTTTTCTATAGTTGTGCTTGTAGTTGCTGTTCGAACAAACTATTGAGATTATTAGTCATAAGTGTACAAACCTCATGAATGAAAGTGCATGAGATATGTATATATATGGATGAGTTGCTAGCTTATAAATCTAAGACATAAAGGAATTCATTGTATTACTTAGTCGAGTAGTCCAGTGTGTCTAGTACAATCACTTCTCCATGCTTCGATTACAACAAGAAACAAATAAAGTGGTCGCTACACATATAGCATAAAATGTTTACTTAGTCAAGTATTGATTAAGTAGAAGTAAAGTATCTAGAGGATATCGAACTTATCCAAAGTTGTACAGGGCCATTATACATCTTTTGTCCTGCATAGACAACATTGCACATGCTATGTACGCGGCCACCTCCAACATTTTATTTTTATGCATTTTATTTATATATTCCTCCCTCTTCTCAGGGGTCTGTCAATTAGCTCCTTAGATTTCTTTTCACTTAGTTGATAGTGTGGATTTGGCTCGCAAATGCGACACGGGTTGAGGAAGCCAAGGGGTTCTCCCATCTTCTCTGCTAGGGCGTAATTCATTCTAAAAAAACATCTCAAATCAGTACTCAACAATAACATGACTCAGTAAAAGTGTGAATAAATTGGTTTGCATCAGATGTGTACACGTACAGGCACCACACGGCGACGGGATTGACGTCAAGTTTTTTCCGACGATACAAGGCATGCATGTCCTTGAATTCAATAAATACAATGCCTCCTCCGTCCATGAAAAATTCGCACGGAACTAAAACAGTTATGATGTTGAGGCCCTTTAGGCTTGCTTTCATGTACCATTCATGCCATGTTTTTAGCTGCCATAGGCCATTGTTTATAGCCTAACTGGGTAAGAATGCCTTGCCATTCACAAACTTTTCTCGTATATCGGCCATAGGCACAAAGTCCAACACTTTGGACAAGCTTACTTCTAGGCCCTTGATATTTGCATTATCGACCTTTTTCTGCCCTTGTCTTTCCCCCCATTACCCTTGAATACGCTTATCATCCACCGCTTCTTATGCTCGTTTGTTGACTTGTGATCATGTTCTTTGATCTTTTGTAGCAGTACAGGAGATGACGGCCTTTTGGGGGAAGCTAGTTGTGGAGGTGCCTCATCCTGATCTTTATGTCCAGGGGCCTCTTGATCAAGTACTGGATTCGCCTCATCTTGATTTGGTACTAGAGGTGCCTCAGATTGGTCTTGTTGTGCAGGCACCTCAGCCTGATCTTGTTGTCCAGGGGCCTCCACCTGATCTGGTACTAGAGGCGCTCTCAGCTTGATTCTATTGTGCAGGCGCCTCAGCTTGATCTGCATCAAAAGGAGCTGGCGGTGAAGGTGTTGCCTCTGGGACTGTGCAAATGATGGCTCAGCTTGATCCTTGGAAGAATCTATTTGTGCTTTCATTGGTTGATGCCTTGGTGACGATGACCTCAGATCTTCCCGACTGCCTTGGATCCATAGGAGAATATCTCTTCGGTTCCATAAGTATGTACTGGTCCACTGCATTCTCCGAGAAACATGATTCCCTCAGGCGTGGAAATGTCTATCCGTACATCATATTGATCTTCGCTGCACATATTGCACTTCAATCTTGCATAGTTCTGCCGGGATATCTGAGCAATGAAATCTGTGTCCTGATATCGCCCCTGCCCTTCGCAACCATCATTGTCCTTCCAGCCCTTCCGACTAGAACATGCAGCCAACAAGGTGTATCCTCTTTTATGTCAACGACTAGATATCTCGATGCTGGTGTAGATCTGATGCTGCTAGGCACTACGGCAGCGGGAAACATTAAAGGATCCGGGGAATATGCACGCGTCATGTGTAAATTTGCTTCCAGATATGCCCTACACTAGTTGCACACCTAGTCCTGACAGATCTAGCTATTTCCTTGTACCGATCGCCTGTTCTAGAGGAAATTGGATCCTTTTCTTCAGCTCGGCCCACAGAAATTGCTTTGTCCTCTCTGAAACTTCATCCCAGTCCTTGATTGTGATTGGGACATGCTCCCTCACTAGGGCACCGCATTGGTTGCTATATTTAGACAATGATGATTCTAGCAATAGCGGCTCCTCTTTGGGACCAATCCAAGTGATGATGTGGGTCTCCCCTAAGATCTTGTTTCTGCTTGCTCTCCCTTCTACGTTTCAAGGTTTACTACACGAGTGGTACGCAGCTTGTTCTGGCCAGAGAGGATGCTGCCACATTCTCGCCTGGTGATTCTAGCGCAAAAATTGCTTTTCATTTGGATCTTTGTGGAGCCTTCTTTTGCAACACATTACAGGTAAATCAATTAAAATGGTGCAAATACCATTTGTAGACAGTAATGCTAAATCAATTACATACGTACCACCTTTGCCGGTGGGATGTACTCAGAGTCAATGTCATCATTATCTCCACCCTTTTTGGTCCTTTCCAAACTTGGACAAGGATCACTTGGGCTGTGACAAGAAGATTCGTTTGTCTCACCATCCTCCGAGCTTGACGAATGACATTCGGGTATTATGGTGCTTTAACATGAACTTCTTCCATGACCTATGGCTTGTCCATTGTAGTGCTTGTTTTTGCCTAGCTATATTTGCATTTCAAAATTTGAAAGAAATTAGAACTAGTAAATTTTATATAGGCTAGAAATGGAAATTGTCAGAAACATTGAAAGAATTTAGCCCTAAAAATAATATCGCTCACATATTATTTCCATAATAATAATATGGATCACAACCTAAAAAGGTAAGGTCAAGAATTTCCATATTTATGAATTTAACTATTTTATGGTAACCTCAATATTAATCCACATATTGCCACAAAATACAAATATTGCAGAACAAATATTGCCGACCACTCCATCCAAGTCAAACAAATATCCCCCCCCCCCCCTCCTCAATTTCCATCACAATTCACCCGAATTCACTCAAATTCACCCAAAATTCACCCACATCATCCTAAATCATCACACAATAACCACAATAAATCCACAACTAGAGGAAAATCAAGGGGAGGGTGAGGATAACCAGCCGGTGGTGCCGTGCAGAGGAGTGGAGGCGGCGGTGGAGGAGGAAGTCGGTGTGGCTAGCTCGGTGGCCAGTGGAGGTGTTGGGGCGGCAGCTAGCTCCGGCAGCGGTGGAAGAGGAAGTGGAGGCGGCTTCGGTAGCAGCAGCCAATGCAGGCAGTGGTGCAGAGGAGGTGGCGTGCTAGCTCAGTGCTCCGTTGGCGGTGAGGACGAGGAAGTCGAGGCGGTGCTCCTCCTCGGCTCTCCGGCGGCAGTGAGGAGGAGGTCATTGAGGTGACGCGTTCTAGCGGCTCCGGCGAGGTCGTCGAGCCGGCGATGGTAGCAAAAAATTTTGGTAGTCTGGCGATGCGAAAATTTCTAGGGTTTGGCACGAGACTTGGAAAATTTCCAATTCCATCGCGAATCTATATAAGGGGGTAGCTTTTTCACAGATGGAGGCTTACGTGGCCCACCTACAAAAACAATTTCTGCAGGCAGACCACTAAAGCACCTGCCTATGAAACTATAGCTCGGGCCACATGCTTGTCTCCAGCTAGGTAATGATAATTGATAATTAATGTATATGTGTTTGCAATTCAAACATAATTCATAATTAGTCTCTAGTCTTTATAAATTCATAGATAATTCAAATGAAGCCCAAATAATATTGAAACTAGTCTCTAAAATTTTGTAAAGTTAATATATGTGTGTTGGGACATAAATTATTTAAATAAAGTCTCAAATATAGTGTTTGCAATTTAAATTTAATTCATAATTAATCTTTAGTCTTTGTAAATTCATAGATAATTCAAATAAAGCCCAAATAATATTGAAACTAATCTCTAAAATGTTGTAAAGTTAATATATGTGTTCAGTCCATATTTCCTGTGACCGATACATACCCAAGGTCTAAAATGTTCCAATACTTTGCCATGTTGTAGACTTTGGCGGGTTTCATATAGGTAATTTTTCCCATCAACCAGCAACTTATTATAGGGTGAAATGATGTTAACTAGATTTTCTATTTTTACCACTTGTCTTCTTTTGCACAGCACTTTAAACATCCAAATGTGACCAAATTGTGATAACACTGTTGTATATCAGAGTCATAGTTATGGCATTTAGGAGGAATCTGCTGCTAGGTTTTCCTCTAGCTATAATTAATGACATCATTTTGAATCATCGAGGGTGAAACTTCATTTTTTTTTTATTAATGGCAGGACATGAGGGATCGCGACCGGGCGATTGTATTGGTTTCTTTTTTTGTTTGGTCGAATTGATAGTTTACACTGAATTGGTGAAGTTTGGATTAAAAGTATTGGAGAGGACAGCGAATAGCTACTGGCTGCGGTGGGAGAACTACCTCTGTCCCAACGGCAAGCACCGCAACTTCACCGCTGTTGTACTGCTTCTCATTGTCACTCGTAAATAATCCTGCTGACCCAACTATTCTAAATTTCCGAGTTTATTTCTAGAGGCTATCAGACGTACCACACTTCTCTACAACAAATTTGTCAACCATTCTAAAATCTGGTACCAAGACAATTATCCATGTTTTATCTCTTATATTGCAAGTTGCTGGTCGGGCTCTAGCAGGTGCTTGCGGAATCGGCTCTAGCAGTTGGTCCAGCTCTAGAACAGGTTGCATTCGTATTATGTTCTTGCTCATGCTTTTTTTTTCTATGTCTGTGCTTTCTCTGGATTCATTTACTCCACAAGAATGTGAATTGCTGCCAAAATTAGCAGTTCGCTACCTTTTTACTATCGTAAGAAAATTTCATATAGTTAGGGATTTCACTTCTTATCTACATCATTTGACAATCCAATTTTACCCATTATTCATGGATCATCATGGTCGAAGCCAGCACTTTGACATCTGTACCACTACTCTTATGGTTTAGTAAGAATTGGATTTGATTTGCACACTCAAAAAGTACACGTGCGTTAGGAGCATGGTGATGTTTTCAGTTACTACTTTCAGGTGAATTTTGATAGTTGAGATCATTCTGCAATGTTGTAGGCCCTTTATGCTAATTGCTGCTTGTCTGCCTGTGATTTTAATCTACCACAGATGATTGTGTTGGGTGTAATTATTTTGATAAAATGATGTGTTGTTGGTTTTCTGTACAACAATAGTAGTTGATAATAAAATGATGACGGCAATATGGTGATGACTATATCTAGATTTGTTACTGTAGTTGCATATTTTTAATCCACAATTCTGAAATTAGGCATCAGTTTGCAATTTGCATCCATGGTGGCAAGTCATGATCATTTTTTAATAAAATGATATGTTCTGGTTTAGCTTTTTTTAGTCACCGATTAAATTTCCAGCTAATGTATGTGACACTGGTTTTTGAGATTGGGGGTATATACATAATACTGTTCTAAATGTTAATGTTCGTAGGACAGATTATCAGATTGTCTAATGAAATGTATATCCTTTCACTTTGCTTTCCTAGATTTTTTGCTCGAACATGTATGAGATCTGCGTATCATTTTATTAAGCAAGAGAGAGAGGGAGATGCACAGGGAGGGGAGTTTAGACAAACCCCCACACCCTAAACACCATATGTCTTGTGCTTTGCTTGCTTTCTCTTTGCAGGATGCACAAAATTTTGTTCTCCAACTTTTATCTATACTATAAGGCACGAAAATTTTCTTTCCTCCATCCACACAACTTTTAATTCCCCCAGTCATGACTTTTCCTATGTTGACACAGCTTGGTCGAAGTACATCAGGGCCTTCCAACAACAATTTTTATCCTGCAAATTTCTTACAGGTCCCATGAATGCCCAACGCTAGCCTTTTCTCTTTTTTTTTCCTTTAACAACTGATCTTCTCATTCTTAAGTCTTAACTCATGTAATGTTGTGGTTATGGATTAATAGAAGAGGAGGTAGATTTGCTAACACAATATGTGGACGAGCCTGGCTATGTTGATCTGCACTGGGTACGAATATTTACCAAAGAAGAGGAGGCAGTTTGTTATGCACAGCCCAACTCTGACCTCTAGCAAGGTAATTCTATATAAATATACTGCTCCTCTCTTATCTAAAGCACCTGCTTTATGGGACAATGGTTTATGTTTGTCAAACAATTGTTGCGATGGTTCCAAGACTTAATCATGTGCTGTTTGCATTGCTTTAAGATACTATGCTATTCGAAAGCAGTTTGGCCCTCAAACTGCCGGCCTTGAGACTCAGGTACTGTGCTACTACGTTAGATTATAGTCAGCCTTTCCTATTGCCACTTATCGATTTGTTTCTATGCTCTTGAATTTCCTGTGACATGCATTCCATTTGCTTTTTGCTGAAAATACATTGTCTAGGTTAAAATGTGTGTTCTGTCCGTCTAAAACTCAATTGATCATGTCCAGATAAATTCAATAAATGAGTATAACCTTTTGCTACTGACGGCCAGTGGCTAATGTATCTATATCAGTTATATGTCCTCAATTACAATACACAGTAAATCAGTCTCTTTCCTTTGTTGGTGACAGCTTACGCATTTACGTTTTTCAGTTTCGTACGTTAATATTGATATAGTCAAAATGAGAATGGTTAATTTACTTGCAATAGTTTAAGATGATTAGACGAACAGCTGCCCAGGAAATTGCCTTCACTTGATATGCTGGTATAAGCAATAAATGTTCGAAAACAATGACATGAATCATGGATTTATTATGGTGCCATGTTTTATTTGCCTTCAGTTGCATCTTGCTTGTTGTCTTCAACTGAATAATGTTTTTTTTCAGGTGTGACGTTGTCCAATGATTATCTTCTTTTAGGTATGTGCAACGTACTATACTTTTGTTTCTATTTCTCCACGATAAGTTCTAGGTTGTTCCAGAAAGGCCATAAGGAGTATCACTGTTTGATTTACTGAGGTGATTACATATGTTTTTGTTAGATTGCTCCTACCTGAATTTTCCGTGCTAGATATAGATCTAATCATGGCACATTTGGTGGAGCTACGTTTGTACATTTATGTTTAAACGTGGCACATATATCTGCAGTTAATAGTAACTTTGCTATTGTTTACATATGTGAACATGACGACTTGTCCTTGGACTTAGAATTTTTAGGACAAATTAAGGAACAAAGGAAAAGTCCATATTGCCCCGCATTAAGCATGCATCCCATCTTATGATTTGCGCTTAAGCATTGCCATAAATACACAATATTTAATGATATTGCACAGAGAAACATGCCATATTAGAGGGGGTTGGGTGTATTAAATTTCTAAAAGTCCATATATTTTGAGACAATTTTTGAATATTAAAAATGTTTATAATTTAGGACGGATGGAGTAGTATATTTTCCGCTTTGCTAACTATCTTCCGTAGAGCAACATTTCTGCCCTTCTCGAAGATAGTACTGTTGTATTCACATTTGAGGAGGGGGGTTGAGTTTACTATTGTATTTAAATTTGAGGGGGTCGAGTTTACGGTTAAAGATGGTAATTCTCTTCTCTTATGATCTATCTTCATATGGCAGAACCGTGTGAGATTTGTGCTAGGTTTTGGCAGATCTAACTTCTGGCTTGCACAATCAAAAGCCATCAAAACGATGAAAAAGGCAGAGAAGCTGCACCTTACAGTAAAGCAACAATGTGAGTTTCTGTTTAAAAGTTCAATCGCTCTTCTACAAGTTTCATTTTAATTCCTTTGAATTTCTGGTTCCCTAATGTGTTCCGTGTGAGATTGGTGCCAGGTTTTGGTTTTGAGATAAAATTCTCACTCAATCTGGGTTGTGCATGTATTCAGTTTGAGCATCAATTAATAACTGTGGCAAATTGAGTAGATATATACTTTTAATGGTTCTTTGACTTTTTTAATGAAAGATTAGTTTTGAGGCTCACTCGTCATGCTGTTGCTTTGTAGGCTGGTCTACTCTGGATGTTGCAGACGTTTAAGGTGCTCTCCAATATTATCATGGCTTGTGCTAAGACCTAGATGAATTTTTTTTTTGTTTAATTTATTTACTGAGATGGTTGAGCTGACAGTGATGGTGGTTTTGATAGAGTAGGCTCTTTCTATGATAGAAGACATGCATGCTCCATCAGTGCATGGCAACAGTATTGTAAGATAATTCAGTTTTTAGCTGTGATATTGATGTTAGAGGCTCAATGGACTTTATTTAGATTTTTTCTTTGTGATGTGGTCTTTGGGATTGATAGTTGTGAGCTTGTTTGAACATGGATTTGAGATCAGAAATTTTTATCCTTTGTTAGATACTTCTTGAAACCTAACAAGGCTAAGTGCAATGGTGAAGTCGACACGTCGCGTATTCGTGTTGTTCGCTTGCTGTGGAGGACAGGTTTGTTTTTGTAGCAATATAAATTATTGAATTAACGCCTCTTTTTTCTTAAAGAACCAGTGAAAATTTAGTCCTCCTTGAATTGATCTATTATGATATAAGTTTCTTCCAAAATGTGGAATCCATAATTCATAAAATCATTTGTCAAATATATCTAACGTCGTACCGTTAGCACGGGCATGTTACTAGTTCATAATTCAAATAAAGTCCAAATAATATAGAAATTAGTCTCTAAAATTTTGTAAAGTTAATATATATGTGTTAGGACACAACTTGTTTGAATAAAGTTCCAAATATAGTGTTTGCAATTTAAAGATAATTCATATAATTAGTTTCTAGCCTTTGTAAACTCACAGATAATTCAAATAAAGCCCAAATAATATTGAAACTAGTCTCTAAAATTTTGTAAAGTTAATATATGTGTGTTAGGACATAACTTCTTTAAATAAAGTCCCAAATATAGTGTTCGCAATTTAAAGATAATTCATAGTTAGTCTCTAGTCTTTGTAAATTCATAGATAATTCCAAAAAGTCCAAATACATGGAACTACATAGCCTACTAGAATTACATAACTTAATTGGTACATGAGATTACATATTTTAGCCTTTCACACTTTTTGCTATGCCACCTTTCCGCATGTAGGGTATCAAAGAATCACTGATGGTTGCTTCTACTAGCTTAATCTTATTTCAATGATCTGTGAAAAGCGGCATGGTGTCGTATCGATTGTATTCATCGACGTCTTCCAAATCATCAACTCATAGAATTCTCTGTTTTTAGGATAGAACTATGTCTTTCTTCAAATTAGCTGGGTCGGTTACATAAAAAACCTTAGCAACATGATCAGCTAAAACCCATGAGTCATCTTTGTGGTCTACATTCCCGAGGTCAACAACTGTAAGCCCGTAGTTGTCCACGAACACTCCATTTAGGTATTTAACCCATTGGCATTGAAACAACAGTATCTGCATATGGAGTCCATAGTTGAGTTCACAAATTTCTTCTATGAATCCAAAGCATGTGCTCTTTTGCCTAGTTGCATTGGTTGCCTCTACTCGAACACCATTGTTTTGGGCTACAACCTTCTTGTCCTTTGCTTTAGTATAAAACATGTGTCCATTGATGCTATATGCTTGCTAGAAGGTGATTGTACTTGATAGGCTATGGGCCAACCTTTTCATAGATTTTTCCTCAGTGGTTTCCCCATCTGGTAGGTTTTGGTCCTTCAGCCATTCAGTGAAACGACACTTATGTACTTTCATGATCCAATCATCTGAGCGTCCAACATTTTGAACTATTAATTTAGGTGTTGCTCTATGCTCCATAATCGTGAGCTGTTGTAGGACATTATAATGTGTTTCATGCACTGTTCTGTCATCTTGATCGATAAATATTTTCTTTCCTTTCATTCCCCTTCCAGACAATCTCCCCTCGTGTCGAGGTACTGGCAAACCAATTGCCTTCCCATGTTGTTAGTAATTTATGTAGCACTCCACGACCTCTTCGGTAGTGTATCCCTCTATCATTGATCCCTCCAGGTGAGCATGGTTACGTACGTAAACCTTTTGAATGGACATGTAACACTCATACGACCATATCTGATGTAAGTACAATGGATTGAGGGCAATTATCTGAGGCACGATATGAACCATAAGGTTCACCATCATAAGGAAAAATGATGGAGGTAGGCAAATGTCAAGCTAGCACATAGTCTCTATCATGAATACATAAAGAGGACCTAAGTCTTCAGGATCAATGACCTTCTATGAAATTGCATTAAAGAAGTAACACATCCTTGTGATTACCACCTTAACATATACCGATTTGATTGCCTTGATTGCAATAGCAAGAAATACCGTGAGCATCACATGGTAGTCATGAGAAATATTGCTGAACATCGAAAAATCTTTCATTAAGACTAATCACTTAATAATTGATGAAATACCAGTTGGCACTCTCACCCCATGTAGGCACTTGCACAATGCCTTTCTCCTCAAGTGTGAAGGTGTAACTTAGCTAGGAAAAGTAGATTTTTCCATTACCTTCATCCACAGGGTGAAGCTCCGGCCTGATATTCATATTTACCAGATCTTTACATGACTTTAGTCCATCTTTTGTCTTACTCGGTATGTCTAATAAGAGACTAATAGTTCTATCGAACACATTCTTCTATAGGCATGACATCGATGGCATGTCAAACCTCTATGTCTTTCCAGTACGAAAAGTACTTAAAGCAAATTGAATGGTTTTTAACTAACACCTCGGGTATGTCTGTATTTTTCTTCTATCTTGTTCTCTTCTTTGGCTTTCCAAAAATAATGTTGATGTTCTTCGTCATTTCGAATACTACTTGCCCACTGCGGAATCTTGGTGCAGCATCAGTCTCTTTAGTATTGTCGAAATGTTTAGTCTTCATGCAGTATCTGTGTTTTTGTCACAGCCCAATTTTTCAGGAATTAAATAATTAATTAATAATAGATTTTCCAGAATTTATATTAAATTGTAAAGTAAATTAATCAAGTAAGGTAAAAATGGGAAATAAAAATTTATTTAATAAATCATTGTCGAATTCAATTTTAATAAATTCTTTGTGTCTAGTTACACTCTCTGAAATTTTCTCGGGTTTTTTGGAGCTCCAGAAGTAATTTTAATATTACAGAGATCAATTCAGCAATTATTTAAATAAATTCTTCTCCCCAATCTCGGGTCGTTCCTAGCCCAATCCCCTTGCACCTTTCTTTTCAGCCCAGACTCGAGTTCCCTTCGGTTTTCAATGTTTTGTGTCGATCCTGAATTTTTGAATTCACTAAAAGCCGATTCCGGAAAAATCCCCTTAAATCCTAGATCCGACAGTCTCGAATATATCCAATTCCTCCCGAAATATCCTTTTCTTTTGAAATAAATCCAAATACTCAACGTTTCGAGTTTTCACTCCAATTCATATTTCCAAAAAATACTCTTGGATTTCCAATTCCCAAATTACTGCAATATTCCATGTGGCAATATTTCAATATTCTCGATATATCCCAATAATCGAAATGTCCTAAAAATTCCTCGGATTTCTCTAATCTCCAAAATCCTGAATATTCCGATTTTTCCGACTTTCACCAAATATTCTCCAATTTTCAAATTCTTGAAAATATTCCAATATTTCGAATGCTCCAATGTTCCTCAATTTTGCCTAAAATTCCAATTTCTGTAGATTGGAGTTTTTCCCATTTTCTTTCCTTAATTCCCTTTCCTTTTTCTTTTCCCTTCCTTCTTTTTCCTATTCTTTTCTTTTCTCCCTTTTCCCCGCCTCCTTCTTCTTCGTCCCAGCTCCCTCTCTCCTTCGATCTGGCCTAGACACAGCGCCGCCCCTACCACTTCCAGGACCGGCCTGCCGTGCCTGCCTCCTCCTCGGCCTATGTCACCGTTCCTCGGCCTGCTACACCGCCCCCACCCCAGTCCAGCCGTGGATCCCGCAACCACCACTGCCATCCACCACACGCCCTAGCGCCTCCCTCCTCCTTTATATATGCTGCCGCATCCCCACACCCTTATGCCCTAGCCGCCACCCTTCTGTGCCCTAGCCGAGCGCCGCCGCCATCGGTCTGCTCCTTAAGTCGCCGCCGCCGCCAAGGTTGTCATCCTCTGCCTGATGTTGGTGAGCCTAAGACCACCGCCCGCTACCATCTTCCTCTTTTTCCTCTCCTCCCTCTCGTCAGCGCCTCCGTTCCCCTTCGGCGCATCGCCCGTTTGCCGTCGGGCTCGTCGCCATGCCGTTATCCCAAAGGCCCTCGGGAGCCGCAGGCATCCCCGTTTTCCCCCTCTTGTGCCACCGCCACTTGCTGTCCCGCGCCGCCGTCGGTCGCCGGTCGCGCCGACACCCTGGCGTCCTCGGTTGCCGTCGCTGTCGAACACCTGCCATGCCACGCCATGGATGGAGGCACGAGCTCGCATCACCTAGCCGCATGCCACCAACAAGTGGGTCCCGGTGGTGCCCCTTCTCCGTGCCGATGACGTGTGGGCCCCAGCGTTTCTCCTCTCCTCTGTATGACAGTGGGCCCAGTGAACAGCCCGTGAACCAATCCCAACCATTGGATCTCCAAGATCTTACCTAAGCCGTTGGATTTTCATAAAGGCTTGATCCAATCTCGACCGTCAGATCTCCCGAGATCGATCCCATCTGTTGGATTTCCATAACTCTCAACCCGAGCCCAATCAGCCCTAACCACATGTCGGCATCTACCTCATCGCCACCTTAGCTTCTCTGCCCACGTGGCATTCCACATCACCAATCCACCACTCCTCCCTGTTCTCTGTTCCATGGACCTAGTCCACCGAGAGCATGACACTAACAGTGGGCCCTACTCCTTTATCCATTCCAAAAATAATTCCTTTAATAATTAAATTCCGAGGAAATATTCTCGAGAATATATTCCTTTTCAATTTCTTTTTGGATTTTCTCTAAATTCAAACTTCCGAAAAACGTAACTTTCCCATCTGAACTCCGATTCGACCCGTTCTTCTTCCTAAATTTATCTAAAATCATGATCTACATGTTTATGTACTTTTTATGTACTATTTATTTAGTGTTTCTTAGGTTTTTTCTTGTTTTGCGTGTAGTCACATGGTTTTCGCCGTTTTGGAGGATCGCAAAGTCCGAGTAAAAGTTCGGAAGATCGTCTGAAGACTTTTCTATTGCAAGGCAAGTCACACGACAATCCTCTTGAGCATGTTGATCCCAATTGTGAAAACTATTTTGTTTTAAACGTTATTGCATGTAAACTTTGGAATGTCATTATTACGGGTATTTATATTATTATTCCAATATTCCTTGATTATGGCCATTTTGCTATTGATATCTTTATCTTAATACCCTGAGTGATTAATATTGACTAGCTGGATGTCTAATTAATGATCTAGCTAGATTATTTAGGTTTTGCTTAGCCCTGCATAGAAATTCTAGTGTCATTTTATGTGGTTAAATTGGTATACCTCTGGCTAGAGTAAAATTGTTCGAATAGCCATACCTGCAGTTAATGGACAACCTAGCAATGTTTTCGTGATTAGTCCCACACTACTTATTAATGATAATAAATGATAGAAACTTGATAGCTTCAGTTTGGAGGGCTATGGTTTGGGCCTGAACTGCATTGAAGTGTTGTTCAGTGATTGGTTTAATATTGAATAATAATGAATCTATACTGTTTTTGCAATATTTTTGAATACAAATGTTTTAAATATTATTTATGCAAATAAGCCATATTATGCCTTTTCATTGGAATCATGTTGCATTATTTTGCATTCTTGTATGGCTTGTTGAGTACGGTGGGTGGTACTTAGTCTTGCAATGTTACCATCATTAGAGTGAAGATTTCCTAGGAAGGAGAAGTTTTTGGTGTTTGGCTTATACGCTAGTTGAGTTGTCTGTGAGCTTAGTGCTGAAGCTTTGCTAGGATTATCATTCCGCTGCAGTTTTCTTCTCTGTGAGGACTAAGTGCCTCTTTTGTAAGTATTTATCGTTATTTCGTTTTGGTTATGTTTATCAAATTGTCGATTTGTGTACCTCGACTGATTCCTGGACGAGAATTTAATGCACAAATTAGCTTTAAAAATTTTGGTGAATTTTCGAGCATGACAATTTTGTGGTTAAGATCGTCGGTGCCACAAATGCACTAGCTTGTTAGATCCTAAAAAGTACTTGTATATGGTACCATCTAAGCAGACAACATATCATGTCTTCCCTTTGATCTGTCCTAAGATAGAAAACTATGTGGGATAGTCGTTCATGGTTACGAAAATAATGTCTATGAGCGTGAAGTACTGCCGTGAATACATCCCACACCCGAACCCCCTTGTTTCATTGTTCTGCCATATCTTCCATCAAAGGTTCAAGAAATACATATATATCAATACCAGTTTGTTGTAGGCCTTGTATAAGGATGGCCAATAAAACGTACTTTCGTTTATGACAAAGCCATATAGGAAGGTTGTACATGGTTAGAAGTACTAGCCAGGTGCAGGTCATTGAAAGAATCCATTCTGTGCGTACTTAAGCAAACCTTATATTTCTTGGATCATTTACAAAATCTGAGTATGTTGCATTAAAGTTTTTTCAGTGTCGAGCATCGGCGGGGTGTTAAAGTATCTCATATTTCTTACGCTTTTCATGGTGCCAGCGCAAAAGTTCAACGTCCCTTAGGTTCGAGAAACGCTTTAATTTTCACTAGCGGGTTTCTTAAAGCTCTGTCTGTGTTAATGTTTTTTCGTAGGCGGGCTTTAACCTCATACCCCCCACCTCACTTAACATAGAAGTCTAAAATTTGGGTCCACCTATGTTGTCTGAGGGGTTGCTGATGAAAATAGTTTTTATAGGAGTGAGTACCAAAAAAGACCTAGTCGCTCGTTCTTATCACTCTTGTAAAACACATCACATGCGGGTCATTACACGACCCCTATCATGGGCTTGAATTAACCTCTCTTGACCATTTGATCAACTACTTCTCACTTTACTAGCCAAGAATCTAGTACGATCAACCTCCAACCGATCGCCAGCATTCATGCATATACTTATATAGGGTCATTGCATTATTCATTTTATTTAATTTAGTATATTCTTGATCAATGCATGTTCTGACATGAAGAATAATATTATCATTTTTAGAGAATAAAAGAACCACAACATGCATAGGCCGCGGTGAACGGAAACAGGTCGACAATTAACCGTACTTTGACAGTGCAGTGCCACGCAAAGGAGATTAAAAAAAAGACGTAGCTCTAGCTAAGACCGCACGGCGATAGGGTGGCGACAAACACGGCAACATTGGCGGGCATACAGGCCCTGCCTTGGCTTGTACTGCATGGCTGCTGTCGTTTTCGTTCGGATATACTAGTACCCTTGGTGAATGGTGACTGCAGCTTCAAGCTACGGTAAGCTGCGGTATTCCCGACGAATTGACTTCATCTCCAGCTGTTGAGTGGGTGGGTGTGGTATCTTCTCTTCCTCTTGCTGTAGGCTGTTTGTTCATGTCTGTAGGAAGTAGGAACTGCATATCATAAGTAGGTTCCCTCTCAAAAAGACAAAAACCTAAATAGGTTAATTGACATGTAAAATTTAGTCCTAAAGAGAATTGAAATAGAAAAATAGCTTATTGGCATAAAAACGCAAAGAAATCGACAAAATAAGGCAAACGTGGAGATGATTATATCACAAATTATGTTTGCAAATTTAGGAATAATGCAATATTTCTTAGACAATCTAGCTATCATTTATAATACAAATAGGTGGTTGGATGTGAACAATTAATCCAGATGAAATTTCTGATTTGCTAATGGGATATATCATATATACCTCACATAATCCCCTTGATTTAATTTAAAAATGAGTGGGTATTGCAAAGTGATTCAAGAATCAATCGCAAGTTAATAATTCATCACTACAGCTAGCTAAAGATAAAGCTATTGAAAAATGGGACACGAGAGAGTATTGATCACCGAGAGAGAAGGAAACCGTGGGTGAGTTTCAGATTTGCTGTGACATCTCAATTTTCCTGTTGATTTAGTGGCCAACTGAATAACTCAATTCATGATTTATTTGCAAGTAAAAGCTTAGTAGGAATTTTCTAAATAATTTTTTTAATATGGTCAATTATATCTCAACTAAAATTGGTTTTTAGTTGGATTTATTTCCTACAGTGTTTGCAATTTTCTGGATATTCTTTGAATTAATTCTAATTGCTAGCGCTACTACAGAAAACTGTATCAGTGCCAGGTGAGAACCGTCATCAGTCCCGGTTCCTCACCCGGCACTAAAATTCTGGGACTGATGACCCCTCCACAACCGGGACAGATGAGCCCCAGGAGCGTAGGTCATCAGTCCCAGTTTGGGGTGCAAACCGTGATAGATACCAACATAAAAAATAAAAAAAAAAGTATCCTAAAGATTTCTCATACAAACATCTTAATCCTCATACATCAACTTGAATCAACACATTCGAGATTATCCATTGGGCAAAACAACAAATAGATCTGGGGCTCATACATCAAATTGAATCAACACATTCGAGAATATCCATTGGACAAAACAACAAACAGGTTCGGCGCTCATACATGAACTTGAATCAACACATCCACTTGCATCCATTGAAAAATAACAACAAACACTGAACTTACTCGCCGTTGGATCCGTCGTTCCCCTCGGTGAGGTGCACACTGGTGTCGACAAGCCGGTGCCGCTCCCGAGGTCCGTCGTGCTGGCTCGGCAAAAAGAAGGACGCCAAGCGCTCGGATCTGGATCTAGTGGAGCTCCGCCACCCACTGATGGCGACGGTGGAGGTGGCTGCGGCGGCGCCGCCGTGGGTGAGCCTCCCCAGCGGTGGCGACGGTGGCTAGGCGCGGAGAAGGACGCCGAGCGACCGGATCTGGATCTAGTGGAGCTCCGCCGCCCACCGATGGCGACAGAGGAGATGGCTTTGGCGGTGCCACCGTGGGCGAGCCTTCCCAACGATGGCGACGGTGGATCGGCGTCATGGTCCGGCGCTGCTCTGGCCTCCGACTAGCATGACACACACAGAGAGAGTGAGAGAGAAGAGTAGCAGAATGAGGCAGGGAGGAGGAGAAGAGATCGAGGAGTGAGAGGGAAGAGACGCCACGAGGCCTGGGGCAATGGAAAAGGAAGGCATGTGGACTGCGGAGGAAAAAAGTAATAGTTGGGCTTTTAAACCAGGAATGATGAGGGTACCCAGCAGCAGTCCCGGTTCGAGGCATTAGCCGACACTAATGGTTTGACATCAGTGTCGGTTAGTTATTTTGGAGGGCGCGAGGCTGAGATTTTGACAGGATCCTTTTATCAGTGCTAGTTTTTCGTAACCCAGTACTAATAGGATAATACGAATGTGGTGTTTTGTGGTAGTGTAGAAAAAATAAATCCTAGATCCTAAAAAAAACTCTAAATTTCTTCAAGCCAAATTTCCTTGGCAATTTTCTAGGTCATGATCAAATCTTTCAGAAACTTGATGCTAACAAATACCTTCAAAATAGAAGGGCTCCTCTCGACATGAGAATTAGCTTCATCGTTGATGAGACATGATCACCATGGACTAAGAAAGCTACTTTCACCAGCCCATGTTGATGAGACTTGATCATGATCATTGAACCAATGGTTGACCACGATTCATGGTATAAGCAGTGAATTAAGGGATCAAACAATCATATGCATAGCTGGTTTTATAAGGGCATGATCAATGCCATGATGTCATCGCCTAGGAGGTGCCACATAGGATTTCTGATTGGTGGAAGAAACAGAAAGAGAATAGAGAAAATTGCCGCTGTTGATAGATATCATCTATATCATTGTATATGTTGTCTATAGAATCAAATCATTAATTATTCAAATCTATTTGAAATAGCTCAATAGATGATCTACTGTATAATAGCTCAATAGATGACCTACTGTATGATTTGTTATTCAGACATGACGTGAAACAATTATATAGACGGCAACCGTTTAAACCATTATTCATGCTCCAAGTATGCAATAATTTGTGCAAAAGGTATGAGCTACATGAAAACTAGCCTTCCTCAAATCTTGAACAAAATCTGCTTATACTCCTTGGTGAAGCTATGAGTCACAAACATCTACACAATGAAAAAAAAAACAATAAGCACATGGGAAAATAGAGACATAACCAAACAAAAACAACAATAAGAAATATATATTGATTTTAGATCAATCGGGGATGAATATAACGGAGTGAATCAAAAGACCGTATGCGAGAGAGAGGGAGGGGGAGAGAATAGACATCGAAATTGGTCAGAAAGATAGAGTTTGAAAATAGCTAAGGCGGACAAATAAAAATACCAAACTAATAGCTGACATGCTTGCTGTTCTGATTAATAGAGCTAAAGCAAATGGACAGATTTGTGGAGTAGTACCACATCTAGTTGATGGAGGTCTCTCTATTCTATATGCTGATGATACAATTCTTTTTATGAAACAAGATCTAGAAAAGGCCCGTAACATGAAGCTCTTGCTTTGTGCTTTTGAACAATTATGGGGACTTAAAATCAATTTCCATAAAAGTGAATTATTTTGCTTTGGCAAGGCACAAGCCTTTAAAGATCAGTACATCAAACTTTTTGGATGTATTGTAGGTGAGTTTCCAATTCGGTATATCGGTATCCCTATACACTATAGGAAATTAAGAAATACAAATTGGAAAGGAGTGTTAGAACTTTTTGAGAAGAAACTTAGCAGTTGGAAAGGAAAACCTCTTTCCCTTGGAGGACGGTTTATACTGATCAATTCAGTACTTAGCAGCCTATCAATGTATATGATGTGTTTCTTTGCCATACCAAAAGGGGTACTCAATAAAATTGACTTCTTCCAATCTCGGTTCTATTGGCATAGCGATGGCCAAAATAAGAAGTATCAACTTGCTAAGTGGGATATAATTTGCCACCCCAGAGATCAAGGGGGTTTAGGAATTCATGATTTGGAAGTAAAGAATACTGCATTGCTTAGTAAATGGCTTTACAAGTTGCTCACAATGGACGACATGTGGCAACAGATGTTACGCAACAAATATTTAGGTTCACAGCCTTTATCGCAGGTCTAATGGAAAGCTGGGGATTCACATTTCTGGGCTAGCCTTATGAAGGTTAAACGAGATTTTTTTCGTTTTGGATCCTTTATAATAAAGGATGGTTCTCAAATTAGATTTTGGGAAGATAAATGGTTGGGTAATGCTTCTTTGTGGGAACAATATCCCTGCTTATACAACATTGTTAGACACAAACAAGCAACGATTTCAGAAGTATTACATACATCCCCCTTCTCATGGAGAAGGGATCCGATAGGCTTCAAATTAGTGGCATGGAACAATATGTTACCTTGCATCACTAATATTGAGCTAACACATGAACAGGGAATTCTCGATGAAATCTCACTACATAGCTCTTGTCCATAATGGTGTTCCTAATATAAATAAGCGGCTGTGCAATCTAAAGACTCCTCTAAAAGTCAAGATCTTTCTTTAGTACTTAAGTCATGGCGTAGTTTTAACAAAGGATAATCTTGCCAAGAGGAATTGGCAAGGCAGCAAAACTTGTTGTTTTTGTCATAAAGATGAGACAATAAAACATTTATTTTTTCACTACCGTCTCGCTCACTCGGTATGGTCGATTATCCATATCGCTTCAGACCTACGTTCACCTCGTAGTGTCTCACATCTGTTTGGGGGTTGGCTTTTGCGAGTGTCTAAAGAGATGGGACCTTATGTTCTACTAGGAGCGGCTGCTACTTGTTGGTCATTATGGCTATGTAGGAATGAGGTGTTTTTTTAACAATAAAATGATTTACTCTCCTTTGCAGGTTATCTCCTTAATTACTCATTGGCTCCGTACTTGGGTTATCCTCCAGAAATCGGGACTATGAGATTTTATTGTAGTGGCATATCAGCAATTGGAGCGGGTGGTCAAAGAGTGTTTTACCCAGAAACATGGGTGGCGATCTAGTCTACGGTGTGATGGCCCTTAGCATTCTCTGTGTTATATTTATTTTGAAGAAACTTATGTGTGGGTGTGAGTTTGGTTGTGTGCATCTTAGCTATACAGAGGTCAGATGTGTTCTCAGTACGGTTGTATCATCTTGATGTAATTGGCTGAGTTCAATAAAGCTTCCATTATCGAAAAAATAGATGTTCCCAAATTTTAAAAAATAATTAGGAAACATCCCTAAAAATATATGAGAGTTTTGTTGAATGGCAAAAATATATGAGATGGATCAGTGGATCAGTGCATGGTGGAACGTGTCCATGGGTCTAAGGCTCAGCTACACACATTATACGGTCTAAATTGATCACATTCAATTAGAGAACCCAAGGGGGCTCAACAGCGATAGCTAGGGTTCTAGCAAGTGCCAGTGCTAGCAATTATGATGAACAATGACTCGATTAGGGATCAAAGCATGGGGAATCTTGTATGGGACTAGAGCCTCATCACCAAGTACCAACAGGATAAAAACTATACAAACCTAGCCCCTCCTCGAGCCCTAGCCCTTAGGTTTTGCTTGCTCTCTTCACAGGCACACTGCTAACTATCAAGCCTTGGAGGCCCTACAAGTCTTTTTAATGGATCTAACTCTACAATACTTTCCTCTTTTTCTTGATAGCCTAGTACAGTCATCTATCATCCTTTTTAGTCAGTGATTGTGTTTACTGACTCGTTCTTGGGTGGGGTTTAGGTGAGTCGAGGATGATAGCATAAGGCAGTGGATGTCACACCCTGAAAATCACCCTAATTAAAATTAATATGGGTAAATTAAAATACAAGAAATCACTAGAAGAGTTTGTGAAAGTGTTTGAATAAAATGCTAAATTTCCAATATTAAAAATAGTTGAGTAAGAATTTTAATTAATGCTTGGTATGCTTTTATATTCCATGGGGTTTTGGTTGGCATATTTTAAGCATTCAAGTATTTATAATAATGTTTTATTTTCTTTTTGTTTCATGATGGGATTTGCTTTTAGTAAATTCTCCATGCCATAATAAATTCTCTGGAATTTTCTCGGATTTTTTGAAGCTCAAGAATTAATTTTAATATTACAAAGATCATTTCAGCAATTATTTAAATAGAAAACAAATTCAAAATCCTTTTTCCAATCTCGGGACGTTCATGGCCTAATCCTCTTGTATCTTTCTTTTTGACCCAGACCCGAGTTCTCCTCCTCCAAAAAATGCTTTGTGTTGTTTTCGAATCCCTAAATTCCCTCAAAGTACAAAATCCAGAATCCTCGGATATATTGAAATTCCAAGTATCATAATTCCTAAAAATCCCAATCCTTCTGAAATAAGTTCCTAAATTCCTCAAATCCCCAAATATTCCAATTTTTGCGCAACTTCCAATCTCCATAAAATATCCTCAAATTTTCGGTTCCTAAAAATATTCCAATATTCTAAATGTTCCAATATTCCTCCTCTCTTTTCATTCTTCTTCCTTTCTTCTTCTTCCTTCTTTCTCTCCCTATGTCGGACCCCAACATAGGACCCTCTATTTTTACGTACTAGCCCAAGATCACGCTAGCACACACAGTCACAAGAATAATATCACAGCCAACATCACGAAGGAAACCAAACTATTTATTAATAAATTGACTATGAAAAGCCTTATGGCTAAAGTTACATTTATTATGCCACGAAGGCCTAGAGAAAAACAAGATAACAGTGGAAATAAAATAAATACGTGGAAGCTCTATTTAACATGCCATAGGCAGTCAACTGGGACTCACGGCCTATTCCTCGTCTTCAGCAGCAGACTTCTCCGGAAACAGCAAAAACCTTTCTTCTGGAATTGGGGGGAATTGCAAGGTGAGTACATGTAATACTCAGCAAGTGCACGGAAATATGCATATGCACAGCTGACAAAGAAAGGCTAAGGCTATTTTGCATAACACAGCAGTTGTATTTATAAACCTTTTATAAACAGAGTTAAAAACAACATTTAAAATCACGGGTATTACCACCCAACCATCCACACAGGATCTGTCCACACAGGACCACATAGCTAATTACATTTTCCTGCACACAGCATTATTGCCATCCCTTGTTTTCGCAAACTACCCCTCATTAGAACTAGCCCTGGGACCAGTTAACCGATAAACCGATAACCGAACCGGACCGAACCGAATTAACCGAATAAGTCGGTTAATTCGGTTTTCGGTGTTCGGTTCGGTTCTTGTTTTTTCTTTGTTTGGTAGTCAGTTTTCGGTTCGGTTTTTAACGTCTATTAACTGATCTACTGAAAAACCGAACAACTTTAGTACCTCACGCTCTTTTCTAGTTTTCCTTCCCTTCTTCGAGTCTTCGATCTGGATCCAGACCACATCCGCCTCCACCGGAGCACCGCTTCACGCGACCATGCCGCCTCCGCCTCCACACGACCACGCCGCCTCCGCCTCCAATAGCCGGGCCGGGCACCGCGGCCGCCGCCTCTGCCTCCACGCTGCCGCCGCCTCCCGCTCCTCGCATTGCTGCCTCCACACTGTCGTCGCCTGACTCGCCTCCACGCCGCCGCCGCCGACGCCACCTCCCGCTCCTCGCGCTTGCTGCCTCCACGCCGCCGCCGCCTATGTTAGGAAAATAAACCTGACGCGGGCGCGGGAAGCAGGACCCGGGTGCGGGGCGCGGGTGCGGGAGCAGCTCCCGGGCCCAGGGCGCGGGCGTGGGAGCAGGGCCCGGACGCGGGGCGCGGGAGCGGACGCGGGCGCAAGGCGTGGAAAAGGGCCCGGGCGCTAACAGCTATCGCTCGCATCATCGCTCGGAGCAAGTCCATGCGATAGCTCGGTTATTTCGGATTAACCGATTAACCGAACCGAATTAACCATAACCGAATTGTTCGGTTATTGGTTTTTTCCCTAGAATTTCGGCTGCCATTTTCCAATAACCGAATTACATTCTAACCGAATTAACCGAACCGTTTAAACCGAATTAATCGAAATCCCAGGGCTAATTAGAACTCACTGAGCATTGTCCATGACCGCGGACGCGGCTATTCGAATAGATTAGTTAAACACTCTGCAGAGGTTGTACAACTTTACCCACAAGATACATCATCCTCTTAACGGCCATGCGCAAATGTCACACTTCTCCTTGTGTGCGGCTAAGGAATATGTAACAAGGCTTTTTAGAAACTCCGCCTCAACACTATCTTCCCCCATGAGCCACCTTTCCCTCACACAGAGAAAAAAGTACCTATGGCTAACCATAAGACCTATCATATATCCACTGGGCCGGCAGTGCCAAGACTCGAAATCCTACTAGGCCAGGTCCTTCCCACTAGGGCATGTGGTTGTACGTTAGGCTCAGATCATTGACTTATGAAGTGAAGTCCTTAACTGACCAGGGCAACTTGCCAAAACTACAGTAGCACACAGCTTCACATTAGGCTCACACAGAGACCTAACCTAGTAAGGATCACACAGATACCTCAACTGGTAAAGATCACACAGATACCTCACCCTCTTACTAGGTTCACACAGAACCACCCATCACCCCAGTCCAAAACATTTTATCCGCCCATTGTTTACTACACGGTGCAACAAATGCTACCGGAAAGATAGCACACAGCCACACAGCTCAAATAAAACAGTGATAAGTATATCATTAATCATTATTATATTTTTCTTGTAAAACGGCTTGAGCGGGGCTAAGCAATTACTACTCTACCCTGAGTTGACCCCTATGTTCAACTCACAAAGACTAGGGTGACAAGGTATTACAGAATATTCAACAATCAAAGGCATGAAATGACAGCTGTCGGAGGAGTGAACTCCAACCGCGGGGAGTTTGGGGACCCCCCTTTGAGGTTCGGCCAGGGGAGTTGTTCACAGGACGGCAGCGGCGTCTAGGAGATGATAGATGCTCGGGTGCCAGGGGCCCGAGCTGAGATGGCACGCAAGGGAGGCAAGAGAAGTAGACAGGTTCGGGCCGCGCAAAGGCGTAATACCCTACTCCTGTGTGTGTTTGCTATGTGGGAGATGAATGTGGTTTGCTCTTACAAGGAGTTCTTGAGGGGGCTCAGGAGCTAGCCCTCGCTTGGGAAAGAACTCAGAGTGTTTCTAGGTCTAGCCGCTCTCTGGGAAGAAGAGAGACTGAGAGCGGAGCCAGAGCTAGAGAGAGAGCGAGCGAGAGAGGAACTCGAGAGAGTCTTCCTGTTGGCATGGATCCTCCTTTCAAAGTCCAAGGGGAGTCCACAGTACCTAGCTCACATGTGAGGAGAAAGCTTTTCTAGGTATGATATATCTTGTCGCACGCACGCGGCTGCCTGCTGAGCCACGCTGGAGTCGGTTCGGGACGTCTTGTCGTCACGTCGCTCGGCTGCTGCGGGCGGCTTGCTCGTGGAGGTGTGACAGCGCACGCCATCGCTGCCGGTGTGGAAAACTGAAGCCCTCTCTGTCAAAAGTTCTCTGACCACGCAGGGAGCGGGCTCACAAGGGGGTCATCATGAGAGCCCACGCATGCCCGAGCGGGCGACAGGTGCGCTGCGCCCCGTCACCTCGTCATTAACGCAGGTAGTTGGAACAGTTGGTCCGCTCGAGTCAAGCTCGGGCCCGGGGCAGAGAGCTCGTCGAGCCCTCCACACGCACAAGGCGCCGAGTTCCTCAGAGACGGAAGCTGTGGGCCCCCGGACCAGGGGGCGTGACCCGGGGCCGGGAAGTCCCAGCAATGTGCCCCGGGGACGCGACCCGGGGCCGAGGAGGTGGTTCCCGGGACCGGGGGGCAAGGCCCGGGCCCGGGAAGACCCGGTAATGTGCCTCGGGGACACGACCCGAGGCTGAGGAGGTGGGTCCCGGGACCGGGGGGAAGGCCCGGGCCCGGAAAGTCCCAGTAATGTGCCCCGGGGACGCGACCCGGGGCTGAAGCTGTGGGTCCCAGGATCGGGGGGGCGAGGCCCGGTCCCGAGAAGTCCCAGCAACGTTCCCGGGGACATGCCCCGGGACCGAGGAGGTAGCTCCCAGGACCGGGGGCGAGGCTCGGGCCCGGGAGGGTCCCAGCAATGCACCCCGAGGACGCACCCCGAGACCGAGACTGGCTCCTGGGACCGGGGGCGGGACCCAGGTCCAGGAATGTCCTCGGGCTACGGGGCCCAGGGTGGATGTGAACGGTTGTCGCGACCCGCAAGAGGAAGGTGATCCCGGGCCCGGGCAGTGCACGGGCCCTAGGCACCCAGCGGGAGAACGGCCGTAGCCGGCCGCCACTTGTGCCGTAGCCGTAGCCGGAATATTCCCTGGATTTTAAATTCGAAAATTGAATTATTTTTGTGGAGGAAGGAACAGGGACCACCGGTCAGTGGAAAGGTGCACGACGGACTCCGTCTATGGTCCGGGAGAGTTTAGAGGTGTGGTGGATAGGATAACATGAACGCTACGTGGTGACACGCATACTGGATTGGATGACGTGGCGATGATGTGGCGAGGTGATGAGGCGAGATTGGATTAGAAAATCTACGGCTGAGATTAATCTAGGGAAATCTAACGGTGTGGATCAACAGGAGATTTTACAGGCGGGTCCCACGTGTCAAAGACACAAGGGGACACAGAGCCTGCCGGCTGCTTTGGCCTCAGCCAGCCGGCAGCGCAGGGCCACGGCGCCGGGGCGGAGTAGGGGCGGCGGACCGGGCAGCGGCGGCGTCGGCGAGCGGCGGACCGGCGACGGCGGGCAGCGGCGTCGGGGAGCGGCGGTGGCGGACCGGCGGCGGCGGGCGGCGGCAGCATCGGCCGAGGGCAGGGCGCAGGCGCTGGAGGCATCGTCGGCCGGGGAGACAAGACACCGGTGAGGAGATAGGACGCGGGCGACGGAGGAAGGCCAGCGCAGGGCGATGCTCACCGGCGGCATCAGGGCGTCGGCGCAGGCTAGGCAGCGCGTCGGCTCAGTGTCGGCGGCGGAGGAAGAGGACGGCGCGGCGGCGACTTCGGAGGAAAGAGGAACAGATGAGACGGCTGCACGTATATATATATATATAGGGCGGCTCGCGGCGGCTAGGGCGAAGGGAGGCGCGGCGGCGTGGGCCTGGAGACCGGCGGCGTCGGCGCGGCCCAGGAGGCGGCGCGGCGCAGGGGCAAGGGTAGGGGCAGGCCGGGCTCGGCGCGGGTGGAGGCGGTTGGGCCAGGCCGGGCGTGGCGGCGGCAGGAGCAGGCCGGGCCGGGCGGCCAGGCGGCGCAGTGGCTCGGCGCAGGGACGGGCCGGGCCAGCCGCGGGAGGAGGGAGGCAGGCCTTCGGCCTCTGGCCGAAGGTAGAAGAAGAAGGAGGAAAAAAAAGAAAAAGAAAGAAAGGCAGGGGCCTGAGTGGAAAAGAGAAAGGAAGGGAAAAAGAAAAGGAAAAATGGCAGGGGCTTTGCGAAAAATTGCTGAATTCGGATCTTTTGAATTTTTTAGAATTATTTGGAGGAATGGAGAATGAACTTGGACCTTGTTCGCACCAAAAACCACCGGGTGTGCCAAGAAGCTTGTTGATGATCTGGTTTGATGCAATTGAACATACGAAGGCCTGGGAGATTTGCTTAGCTCCAGTGCAGGTCCTAAATTATTGAGGTTCGCAGGCGTGCCAGTCAATTTGACCCAATAATTGACAAGGAGAAAATATTAATTCAGTGAATCAATCGACCGACATACTGATGTAGACTCCTTCCAACCGATTGCCGATAGCTCCTGTACCAAATTCCCCTAAACCGACTGCCCGACTTGCCCGGGCCCTCGCCTGTGTCCGCGCCCGGGTCTTCGCCTGTTGCCCACGCTCGGGTTCTCGTCTGTTGCCCGAGCCCGGGACCTCGTGCCCACGTCCGGCTACCAGCAGCGATCGGCCGATAAGCCGATAAAGTCTTCCTTCAGCCGATGGCGCCAACAGTGCTCGCACATCGGCTACGCCTGTACCCGAGCCCTTGTCCTCGGCGTGCTCGTGCTCGGGTCAGCAGCAATTGCACATCGGCTATCGGCCGATACGGACTGATGTAGGCCCCTTGTAGCCGATGGCCGATGGCACCTGTGTATCGGCTAGGAAACCGATAACGCTATAAGCAAATAGATAAGCTGTCAGTATAACATGTGCATCGGCTAGAAGCCGATGATAAAATAGATATGCAGAATAGTAAACTAGCCGACTGCCAAGGAAACACATGTGCATCGGCTAGAAAACCGATGATAATATAGATGACCAAGATAGTAAAGATAATACAGTCGGCTTTATAAAAAGATAACCTATCGGCTAAGCACTCCGATAGAACGTCGCATATACACTGATCGGCTCGTCAAGGATAAATCTATTATTATCAATCTAGTAGTTCAGACCTAACTGATGCAGCACAGATTAATAATAATAAAGGAACCTCAACAAGCCGATAGACCTAATGCAACTGTGATGTAATAAGATAACTTATCGGCTATATATTCCGATAAGACACTTGCGCAAAAACCATCAACCTAGCAGGAACGATTTATCGCTGGCAGCTCAGTAGGTCGGACCCAACCGATGCAGCACGAACTGATGATAAATCACCCCCAGTAAGCTCATAAGATCTACGCACGCGTGATGTGGTATACCTGATCGGCCTAAGAGGTTGGACCGAACCGATGCAGCCGTAGACAGGGCAGATACACCTGGGTAAGGGGTGACGAGTCTTACTCTCTCGTAGGAGTTCGGACCTAACCGATGCAGCCCCGCTTGAGAAGCAAGAACCCGTCGAAAGGGTGGCGATGCGCCGAATTTGATTGATCTGTGTGGATGATTTACAAGGTGCCCGGGCGTACGTATTTATACCCCGAGTTACATGAGTCCTTATAGGCCACGGAACAGGACTTTCCTAACTAGAAAAGGAAAACTAACAGACCTGATCGGACAAGAGATCAGGTTTCCTAAAAGATAAAACTATCTAATAGATAAGATAAATAACTGCCATAACGTGGTCTTCACGATTCCTTCTCAAATCCAGTTTCTTCTGGATTAATTTCCTCCGGTTGATATAGCTTCTATCTTTACCGAATCTGATATGAGCCGTGCCAAATTTTGGCGTTAACACATGCCCCCCAATTTCGGAGTTTGTTATCAAACTTCGAAATTCTTCTTCTGTTTGGGCCTCAATATTCCTTCCTAGCTTCTTGAAATCGGCTTTCATGAGCCGATACCTTTTGTACTAGGTGTGCTAGGCTCTTGAAATCTTCTGATGAAAATCTTTCCTTGATCGGAGCCACCAACCCTTGGAATGCTAACTCGGCCAGCTGTGCATCATCCAGATTTAGACTATAACATCGGCTTCTAACATCACGAAACCGCTGGATATATTCTGCGACTGATTCCTCCGGCTTCTGTATTACCGATGTTAAGTCTATCAAACTCATCTCCTGACTCCCCATAAAGAAATACTTGTGGAATTCTTTTCCAGATCGGCCCAACCTCGAACTGAGTTAGGTGGCAATGAAGAAAACCATGTAAAGGCCGATCCGGATAATGATAACGGGAAGAGTCTAACTCTCAAAGCTTCTACAGCCGATGCTTCTCCGCACTGCGCCAGGAATCGGCTGACATGCTCCACTGTAGACACATTATCTTGCCCTGAGAATTTGGAGAAGTCTGGTACTCTGTATCGGCGTGGCAATGGAATTCTATCAAACCAATTTGGATATGGAGGCCGATACATAAATATTTCCTTCTTCGGTCTTAGACCAAATTGTTCTCTTATTACCTCCGTGATTCTTGCTGTCCAATCTTCTTCCCTTGGATCTTCGATGTGATAACGCAGAGGTGGAGTTGGTAGCCGATTTTGCCTCTGATATTCTCTCTGATATTTGTACTCAGGGACAGCTCCTGGATAACTCTGTTGATGCCCCCCAAAGTACGCAGTTTGATGATATCCTTGAGGAATTCCATCTTGTTGCCCCCCAGCCAGCTGAATTGACCTACGGGAAACTAGGAATTCATATGGATGCGAAAATTAGAGTCTGGAGTCAGGGGAAAAATAAATTGGGAAAATGAGCTCCACTTCCGAAATCCAAATAAACCCGATTAAGCAGCGGAAACAAATCATACCGTAATTAATTATTTAATCATATTAAATCCTTTTTGTTATGGAATTTTTCATTAAGCTATTTTAGGCGAATAAACCAAGGGTGAATTTTCGCAATTGGACAAAAAGAACGGAAAGCGAAAAATCCGGATGTGACAAACCTACCCCCCTTAAACGGAATCTCGACCCCGAGATTCGGATAGGCTTGGGAACAACTCGGGAAACTCAGCCCTTAGATCATCTTCACGCTCCTAGGTGGCTTCTGCTTCGGTGTGATGACTCCACTGAACCTTACAGAAACGGATAGTCTTACTCCTTGTGGTTCGCTCTGCAGTTTCGAGGATCTTAACTGGATGTACATGATATGTCAAATCTGGTTGCAAATCCACTGCCTGCAACGGGGTTTCTTCTTCTGGCACTCGAAGACACTTCTTCAACTGTGAGACGTGGAACATATCATGGATCCCTAACATTGATGGCGGCAGCTCCAACTAATATGCAACTTCTCCTTGACGAGCAACGATCCGGAACGGGCCTACATACCTCGGGGCAAGTTTTCCTTTCACTTGAAACCTCTTGGTTCCTCTCAATGGGGTTATCTTCAAATAGACATAGTCCTCCTTCTCGAAAGTTAAATCCCTATGACGGTTGTCTGCGTAACTCTTCTGTCGAGACTGAGCTACCTTTAATCTATCCCTGATCAAAGCAACTTTCTCTTCAGCTTCGCGGATCACATCAGGTCCAAAAACCATTCTTTCTCCTGTCTCATTCCAATTCAAAGGTGTTCTACATGACCGCCCATATAAAGCTTCAAACGTTGACATCTGTAGGCTCGCCAGATAGCTATGGTTGTAGGAGAACTTGGCATACGGTAAATTCTTATCCCAGCTAGAAGCATATGCTAAAGCAC
This sequence comes from Oryza meyeriana var. granulata, assembly GCA_003991445.1. Lineage (NCBI taxonomy): Eukaryota > Viridiplantae > Streptophyta > Magnoliopsida > Poales > Poaceae > Oryza > Oryza meyeriana. The sequence goes on from RYFJ01000748.1 coordinate 169,408, forward strand.
AAGCTCGGAGCATATCCTCCAAAATCTGATTAACTCTCTCTGTTTGCCCATCCGTCTGTGGGTGATATGCGGTGCTGAAATTGAGACGAGTACCCATTGCCTCATGCAAAGCATGCCAAAAGCGAGAGGTAAACTGGATCCCTCGATCTGAGACTATCTTCCTAGGCACTCCATGCAAGCACACTATCCGATTCACATATAGTTCTGCCAACTTGTCACCTGAATAGGTTACTTTGACTGGAATAAAGTGAGCGACTTTGGTGAGACGATCCACAATAACCCAGATGGAATCATATCCTGACTGAGTCTTGGGCAAACTTGTGATAAAATCCATGCCAATCTCATCCCACTTCCATTCTGGTACCTTCAACGGTTGTAAAAGTCCAGTGGGTCGTTGGTGTTCTGCCTTGACTCGCTGGCAGACATCACAAAGTGCTACATACTCTGAAATCTCTCGTCTCATACTAGGCCACCATAATTTGCCCTTGAGGTCTTGATACATCTTGGTACTACCGGGATGGATGGAAAAACAGGACTCATGTGCCTCTGATAAGATAAGTTTCTTGAGTTCAGGCTGATCCGGCACAACCAACTTCTCCTGTAGCCATATAACACCATTCTCATCCTCAACAAATCCTATGGCTTTTCCTTTCTTCATGTTGAGTTTGATTTCTTTGACATTTGCGTCATCCTTCTGAGCTTCCTTGATTTGGTCTTCCAAGGTGGGTCTGACCTCTAGATTAGCCACATACCCTTCTGGCACTATCTCCAAACTCAACCTTTCAAACTCCTAAAAGAGTGATACTTGGCTCTCTTGAATTTTCAAGTTATTGCAGTAGACCTTTCTGCTTAGGGCATCGGCAACAACATTTGCCTTGCCTGGGTGGTGGTGGATTCCCACATCATAATCCTTGATCAGCTCTAACCATCTTCTCTGTCTCAGATTCAAGTCATGCTGTGTGAAGATATACTTTAAACTCTTGTGGTCTGTATACACCTCACATCGGTTACCTATTAGGTAGTGCCTCCATATTTTCAGTGCGTGTACCACTGCGGCAAGCTCCAAATCATGGGTCAGATAATTCTCCTCATGCGGGCGTAGTTGTCTTGAGGCATAGGCAACCACTTTGCCCTCTTGCATTAGAACACAACCAAGTCCTGTACGAGATGCATCACAGTAGATGTGAAACCCTTTGTGGATATCAGGCAAAACCAACACTGGTGCTGATGTCAAACTCTTCTTCAAGGCTTCAAAGCTGCGCTGACACTCTAGTGTCCACACAAACTTCTTCTCTTTCTTCAACAATTGCGTCATTGGACGAGCAACCTTGGAGAAACCTTCTATGAATCTTCTGTAGTAGCCAGCCATTCCAAGAAAACTGCGAACCTGTGTCATGGTCTTAGGCGGCTGCCAGTTGATAACTGTACTCACTTTCTTTGGATCAACTGCAACTCCAGCGGCGGTCACAACATGTCCAAGGAATTCAACTTCTTTCATCCAGAACTCACACTTACTGAACTTGGCATACAGCTGGTGTTCTCTTAGTTTTTCCAAACAAGCCTCAGATGGTGCGCGTGCTCTTTCTCATCTTTAGAATAGACGAGAATATCATCAATGAAAACAACAACAAACTTGTCCAAATATTCCATGAATACCTTGTTCATCATGTTCATGAAATAGGCAGGGGCATTTGTCAACCCAAAAGACATAACTGTGTACTCATAGAGTCCATATCCAGTGGAAAACGCCGTTTTAGGGATATCCTTGGGTCTGATCCTAAGTTGATGATACCCTCTAAGATCAATCTTGGAGAATACATCTGCTCCTTTCATCTGATCAAAGAGATCATCAATCCGTGGCAAAGGATACTTGTTCTTGATGGTTACATCATTCAAGCAACGATAATCAACACACATTCTCTTCGTCCCATCTTTCTTTTCAACAAAAATAACCGGGGCTCCCCATGGCGATGAGCTAGGCCTCACAAAACCTTTCTCTTGCAACTCTTGTATCTGCTTCTTCATCTCTGCTAACTTATTAGCTGCCATACGGTACGGCCTCTTGGATATGGGCGATGTCCCTAGAACTAGATTGATGACAAACTCAATATCTCTATGTGGTGGCATGCCTGACAGTTCTTCAGAAAAAACATCTGGATATTCTCTAACAACCGGTACTTTCTGTAACTCAGAGATCTCCATGTGGTGCACTAAGGCTCCTTTCCAAGGAGGATTAGCTAAGGCTTTGAAATTCACCTTCTCTCCTTTAGAGTTTTCCAAAGTGATTGATCGACTTCCACAATCTAACACTGCTTTGTGGGTCTGCAACTAGTCCATTCTTAGGATGACATCAAGCTGGGGTGTATCTAACATAATCAGATTGGCAAAGAACTCTACACCCTCTATTTCAATTTTCACTCTTGGACAACCAGTTTGGGTTCTCATTTCTGACCCCGGGGTTTGGATAAGCAAGGAGCACTTAAGAGGTATGGTGGGAAACTGATGTTGAGAAGCAAAAACCCGAGAAACAAATGAATGCGAAGCTCCAGAATCCAATAAAACTGTTGCCTCATCACCCTCATGAGCTCGGTCTGGGCCTACATGAAGGCTTGAAAATTTTGTTGGTTCACTTGAGGTGCTTGGGGTTGTTGCTGACCATTGGGCTGAGCATCATTGTTCTGGTGACCCCTAGTCCTAGTGTTCACCATCTGTTCAACTTGTGACCCGTTAGAGAGGTACTAGGAAGGAAAGAACAGCTCTAAGAAGAAGGGCAACTAATGGGGTAAAACAGCACATCCAAACCAAAGCAAACGTACGACTGTCAAAAAGCCAGAGGGCTACAAACAGACCGTACGACAAACCAGAAAAAAAACTAAAAACATAAAAAAAACAAACAATGCCTCTAACACACAACCTTAACGACCGACTAACGTGAACTACTAACTACAGGCAAAGCGACCCAAAACAAGAGCCACTCCTATAGCTAAACCCTGGTCCACGACGAAGGTTCACGAGACCCAATGCATCACTGGTGTAGATCCTCCTTCCATGGTTGACGGTAGAAATTAAAGCAGATAAGGAAAATTTTCCGAAAAAGGGAAGAGTCAAGAAAGAATGAGTAAAAAAGGAACAAATTATATTGTTCTGTGATTCTTTTAAAATAGTTTTGAAGTACGACCAGGCTAACTAAGGCTGCGGCCTACAGTCAACCTGGCTCTGATACCAACCTTGTCGGACCCCAACACAGGACCCTCTATGTATACGTACTAGCCCAGGATCACACTAGCACACACAATCACAAGAATAATATCACAGTCAACATCACGAAGGAAACCAAACTATTTATTAATAAATTGACTGTGAAAAGCCTTATGGCTAAAGTTACATTTATTATGCCACGAAGGCCTAGAGAAAAACAAGATAACAGCGGAAATAAAATAAATACGTGAAAGCTCCATTTAACATGCCACAGGCAGTCAACTGGGACTCACGGCCTATTCCTCGTCTTCAGTAGCAAACTCCTCCGGAAACAGCGGAAACCTTTCTTCTGGAATTAGGGGGGAATTGCAAGGTGAGTACATGTAATACTCAGCAAGTGCACGGAAATATGCATATGCACAGCTGACAAAGAAAGGCTAAGGCTATTTTGCATAACATAGCAGTTGCATTTATAAACCTTTTATAAACAGAGTTAAAAACAACATTTAAAATCACGGGTATTACCACCCAACCATCCACACAGGATCTGTCCACACAGGACCACATAGCTAATTACATTTTCCTGCACACAGCATCATTACCATCCCTTGTTTTCGCAAACTACCCCTCATTAGAACTCACCGAGCATTGTCCATGATCGCGGACGCGGCTATTCGAATAGATTAGTTAAACACTCTGCAGAGGTTGTACAGCTTTACCCACAAGATACATCATCCTCTTAACGGCCATGCGCAAATGTCACACTTCTCCTTGTGTGCGGCCAAGGAATCTGTAACAAGGCATTTTAGAAACTCCGCCTCAACACTGCCTTCCCCCATGAGCCACCTTTCCCTCACAGAGAGAAGAAAGTACCCATGGCTAACCATAAAACCTATCATCTATCCACCTGGGCCGACAGTGCCAAGACTCGGAATCCTACTAGGCTAGGTCCTTCCCACTAGGGCATGTGGTTGTACGTTAGGCTCAGATCATTGACTTATGAAGTGAAGTCCTTAACTGACCAGGGCAACTTGCCAAAACTACAGTAGCACACAGCTTCACATTAGGCTCACACAGAGACCTAACCTGGTAAGGATCACACAGATACCTCAACTGGTAAAGATCACACAGATACCTCACCCTCTTACTAGGTTCACACAGAACCACCCATCACCCCAGTCCAAAGCATTTTATCCGCCCATTGTTTACTACACGGTGCAACACATGCTACCGGAAAGATAGCACACAGCCACACAGTTCAAATAAAACAGTGATAAGTATATCATTAATCATTATTATATTTTGCTTGTAAAACGACTTGAGCGGGGCTAAGCAATTACTACTCTACCCTGAGTTGACCCCTATGTTCAACTCACAAAGACTAGGGTGACAAGGTATTACAGAAAATTCAACAATCAAAGGCATGAAATGACAGCAATTAGGTCATACTACCCATCGATAATTTATAAACAAAATAATGCATGTTTCACAACAAAAACATTTTATAAATTGGGTTCAATATGTTCAAAGGGTGCACTTGCCTTTCTCCAAGTACTGTCCTTGCTCTGCGTCTTTAGCGGCGAACTGCTCTTCGGCTTCCGCGTCTATATGTTCGCAACGAAAATAAATAAATAACAAGAAAACAGCCTAAATAACATCAATTAAAATAGCCAACTGAACCAGGAGGTAGAGCTCGATTTTAGAAGAATTTAGGAAAAAGAACGGGTCGAATCGGAGTCCGAATGGATGAGATATGAACTCCGGAAGTTTGGAATCAGGAAAAATCCGAGGAAAAAGAGAAAGAATATTCCCGGAATATTCCCTAGATTTTAAATTCGGAAATTAAATTATTTTTGTGGAGGAAGGAACAGAGACCACCAGTCAGTGAAAAGGTGCACGAAGGACTCGGTCTATGGACCGGGAGAGTTTAGAGGTGTGGTGGATAGGATGACATGGACGCCACATGGCGACACGCGTACTGGATTGGATGACGTGGCGATGATGTGGCGAGGTGATGTGGCGATATTGGATTAGGAAATCTACGGCTGAGATTACTCTAGGGAAATCTAACGGTGTGGATCAATAGGAGATTTTACAGGCGGGTCCCACGTGTCAAAGACACAAGGGGACACAGAGCCTACCGGCTGCTTTGGCCTCAGCCAGCCGGCAGCGCAGGGCCACGGCGCTGGGGCGGAGCAGGGGCGGCGGACCGGGCAGCGGCGGCGTCAGCGAGCGGTGAACCGGCGGCGGCGGGTGGCTGCAGCGTCGGCCGAGGGCAGGGCGCAGGCGCTGGCGGCATCGTCGATCGGGGAGACAAGACACCGGCGAGGAGACAGGACGCGGGCGACGGAGGAAGGCCAGCGCAGGGCGATGCTCACCGGCGGCATCGGGGCGTCGGCACAGGCTAGGCGGCGCGTCGGCTCAGCGTCGGCGGCGGAGGAAAAGGACGGCGCGGCGGCTTCGGAAGCAGATGGCGGCGCGGCGACTTTCGGAGGAAAGAGGAACAGATGAGACGGCTGCATGTGTGTTGTGTGTGTATATATATAACAGCGGCTATGGCGAGGGAGGGCGGCGGCGTGGGCCTGGAGTCCGGCTGGCGTCGGCGTGGCCCAGGAGCGACGCGGCGCAGGGGCAGGGGGTAGGCCGGCTCGGCGTGGGTAGAGGCGGTTGGGCAAGCCGGGCGCGGCGGCGGCAGGAGCAGGCCGGGCCGGGCGGCCAGGTGGCACGGTGGCTCGGCGCAGGGGCGGGCTGGGCCGCCGGGAGGAGGGAGGCAGGGCCTTCGCCTCTGGCCGAAGGTAGAAGAAGGAGGAGGAAAAAAAAGATGAAAGAAAGAAAGGCAGGGCCTGAGTGGAAAAAGAGAAAAGGAAGGGAAAAAGAAAAGGAAAAATGGCAGGGGCTTTGCGAAAAATTGCTGAATTTGGATCTTTTGAATTATTAGAATTATTTGGAGGAATGGAGAATGAACTTGGACCTACGGGAAACTAGGAATTCATATGGATGAGACAATTAGAGTCTGGAGTCAGGGGAAAAATAAATTGGGAAAATGAGCTCCACTTCCGAAATCCAAATAAACCCGATTAAGCAGCGGAAACAAATCATACCGTAATTAATTATTTAATCATATTAAATCCTTTGTGTTATGGAATTTTTCATTAAGCTATTTTAGGCGAATAAACCAAGGGTGAATTTTCGCATTTGGACAAAAAGAACAGAAAGCGAAAAATCCGGACGTGACACCCTATTAACGCCAAAATTTGGCACGATTCATATTAGACTTGGTTAAAGGGAAAATTGTGTCAGTCAATAAAAGCTAATCCAGGAGAGACCAAGTTTGAAAAGGAATCAAGAAGACCACAACATGGTGGTTTAGTATTTTATCTATAAATTAGGCAGGGATAATAATTTTTAGGAAACCTGATCTCGTGTTCGATCAGGGCTTGTTAATTTTCCTTTTATAGTTAGGAAACTCCTGTTCGTGTCCGATCAGGACTGTATCATTCTCGGGGTATAAATACGTATGCCCGGGTACCATGTAAATCATCTCTCAGATCAATACAACTTCGGCGCATCGCCACCCTTTTTGACGGGTTCTTGCTTCTCGAGCCGGGCTACATCGGTTAGGTCCGACCTCCTGTGAGAGGGTAAGTCTCGTCACACCAGCAACCGTATCGGCTTGGTTAGGACTTCCTCGGTTCGGTCCGATATTCTAACCAGTCTACGGTAGTCGGCTTACCATGGTATATCTATTTTGTCTAAGGCTGCATCAGTTAAGTTTGATCTCTTAGTCCGACTAGATATATCCCATCACGATTGCATAGTATTTATTGGCTTATCGAGTTTCTTTTATCATCATCAATTTGTGCTGCATCGGTTAGGTCCGACCTACTAAACTGTTGATAATAAATCTATCCTTGTTAAGTCGATAGGTTTTATGCGACGTCTTATCGGAGCATCTAGCCGATAAATTATCTTATATCCAGCTGATCTATATTGACAGTACGATTAATCTAGTTTTCTATCGGTCTAGTGTTATTAACCTCAACCCTATACTGTCTCGATTCAGTCCAATCTATCAGGGTTGGTGTTAACAATATGACCATCGATAGTTGTTAGATTTCGTCTCTTCAGAAAGCTGGATAGAGCCGACATTATTCATTGCTTATTATTTGCCTATCTACGCCATCATTGGTTTTCTAGCCGATGTACAAGTGCTATTGGCAATCGGCTGGTTTATTATTATTTGTTTATATCATCATCAGTTTTCTAGCCGATGTACAAGTGCTATCGACAATCGGCTGGAAGGAGTCTGTATCGGCCGATTGGTTCATTGATCTAATATTTTCTATCTCCTTGTCAATTGCTGGGTCAAATTGACTGGCACGCCCACAAACCTCAACTGTTTAGGACCTGCACTAGAGCTAAGCAGATCTCCCAGGCCTTCGTATGTTCAATCGCATCAAACCAGATCATCAACAAGCTTCTTGGCACACCCGGTGATTTTGGTTGCGAACATATTTTTGGCACGCCTGGTGGGACACAGAACTTCGACATGGCTGGAAAGGAGGTCAGCACAAACAACGTGATTCCAGTCACAATGGAAGATTTGACCGAAGAACAGAGACAATAGGTAGAACACAACATCGATGATTTTCGGAAGCTTTGTCTAGAATCCTTCGGTATGACACGTCAAGGGCCGATTCAAAAGTCCCAATTTCCAAAGCCTGTTCTGATTGGGGAATCGAGCCATACATCGCCTGCAAGTTCACAGAAGCTACTTCAAGAGATGGTTAATGAAGCAGTTCACCATGTGTTGATCAATCAATCTGGGATATTGGTGAACACATTACAGAGCTTGATCAAGAAGGCAGTGGAGCCGATTCAACTGGCTGGGGGGCAACAAGATGGAATTCCTCAAGGATATCATCAAACTGCATACTATGGGGGGCATCAACAAAGTCATCTAGGAGCTGTCCCTGAGTATAATTATCAGAGAGAATATCAAAGGCAGAATCGGCTACCAACTCCACCTTCGCATTATCACATTGAAGATCCAAGGGAAGAAAATTGGACAGCAAGAATCACAGAGGTGGTGAGAGAACAATTCGGCCTAAAACCAAAGGAGGAAACATTTATGTATCGGCATCCATATCCGGATTGGTTTGATAGAGTTCCATTGCTGCACCGATACAAAGTACCAGACTTCTCCAAATTCTCAAGGCAAGATAATATATCTACAGTGGAGCACGTCATCCGATTCTTGGCTCAGTGTGGGGAGGCATTAGCTGAAGAAGCTTTGAAAGTTAGAATTTTTCCACTGTCATTATCCGAATCGGCCTTCACATGGTTTTCTTCGTTACCACCAAATTCAATTTGGGGTTGGGCCAATCTAGAAAAGCAATTCCACAAATATTTCTTTACTGGGATTCATGAGATGAGGTTGACAGACTTAACATCGATAATACAAGAGCCGGAGGAATCAGTTCCAGAATATATACAGCGGTTTCGTGATGTTAGAAGCCGATGTTATAGTTTAAGCTTGAATGATGCACAGTTGGCCGAATTGGCGTTCCAAGGTTTGTTGGCTCCGATCAGAGAGAGATTTTCATCACAGGAATTTGAGAGCCTAGCACACCTAGTACAGAAGGTATCGGCTCATGAAAGCCGATTTCAAGAGGCCAGGAAGGAATGCTGAGGCCCAAACAGAAGAATTCCAAAGTTTGATAACAAACTCCGAAATTAGGGGGCATGTGTTAACGCCAAAATTTGGCACGATTCATATCAGACTTGGTTAAAGGGAAAATTGTGTCAGTCAATAAAAGCTAATCCGGGAGAGACCAAGTTTGGAAAGGAATCGTGAAGACCACAGCATGGCGGTTTAGTATTTTATCTATAAATTAGGCAGGGATAATAATTTTTAGGAAACCTGATCTTGTGTCCGATCAGGGCTTGTTAATTTTCCTTTTATAGTTAGGAAACTCCTGTTTCGTGTCTGATCAGGACTGTATCAATCTTGAGGTATAAATACGTATGCCCGGGTACCATGTAAATCATCTCTCAGATCAATAAAACTTTGGCGCATCGCTACCCTTTTTGATGGGTTCTTGCTTCTCGAGCCGGGCTGCATCGGTTAGGTCCAACCTCCTGCGAGAGGGTAAGTCTCGTCACACCAGCAACCGTATCGGCTTGGTTAGGACTTCCTCGGTTTGGTCCGATATTCTAACCAATCTACGATAGTCGGCTTACCACGGTATATCTATTTTGTCTAAGGCTGCATCAGTTGAGTTTGATCTCTTAGTCCAACTAGATATATTACATCACGATTGCATAGTATTTATTGGCTTATCGAGTTTCTTTTATCATCATCAGTTTGTGCTGCATCGGTTAGGTCCGACCTACTAGACTGTTGATAATAAATCTATCCTTGTTAAGTCGATAGGTTTTATGCGACGTCTTATCGGAGCATCTACCGATAAATTATCTTATATCCAGCTGATCTATATTGACAGTACGATTAATCTAGTTTCTATCGGTCTAGTGTTATTAACCTCAACCCTATACTGTCTCGGTTCGGTCCGATCTATTAGGGTTGGTGTTAACAATATGACCATCGATAGTTGTTAGATTTCGTCTCTTCAAAAAGCCAGATAGAGCCGACATTATTCATTGCTTATTATTTGCCTATCTACGCCATCATTGGTTTTCTAGCCGATGTACAAGTGCTATTGGCAATCAGCTGGTTTATTATCTGTTTATATCATCATCAGTTTTCTAGCCGATGTACAATTGCTATCGACAATCGGCTGGAAGGAGTCTGTATCGGTTGATTGGTTCATTGATCTAATATTTTCTATCTCCTTATCAATTGCTGGGTCAAATTGACTGGCACGCCCATGAACCTCAACTGTTTAGGACCTGCACTGGAGCTAAGCGATCTCCTAGGCCTTCGTATGTTCAATCGCATCAAACCAGATCATCAACAAACTTCTTGGCACACCCGGTGGTTTTTGGTGCGAACACTCCCTCCCTTTTCAGCCGGCAGGAGCCTGAGCTGCTCCGTGCCTGTCTTCCTCAGCCTCGGCTTGGCCTGCATTTTTGCCACGGCCCTTGGGCCACTGTTCCGTGCCACCGCCCTGGCTTGGCCCGCGTCACCTCCCCGTGCAACCGCCGCCGCCAAATCAGGCGTTGCCCCGCCAAATTCTCCGCCAGCCCTAGCTCTTCTCCTACCTCTATAAATAGCCACTGATCACTGCCTTCTCCTTCCCTCCCTGTGCCCTAATTCTGCCACTGCCTTGAGCCATCGTTGCCACCAAGTGTTCGAGTCCCCATCGCCAGGGCCTTCACATCCGTCGCCTGCCACCGGTGAGCATTGAGGCCGATGCCATCTCTCTCGTCGTTCCTTTCTTCCCCACCTCTGTCGTCGCCTCTTCTTTGCCACCCCTTACCAACGAGACATTGTCCCAAGCACCACATCGCCGTCCCGAGGCCATCTCGTCTCTAGTGGCCTCACTTTGCCTACTAATCATTCCGGTGCCGATGTTCGTCGTCGCCATAAAAACCAGAGCCGCTTTGCCGTCGTCATCCCCTCACCGCGCATGCTGCCTCACGCCGACATCGCACCGTGTCGCGTGCGAGCACCGCTCGCCCCCTGAGCTGCTGACACGTGGACCCCACCAACGTTTCCCCTCTGTGTATGACATGTGGACCCTACCGATGATACCTCCTCCTTTGATCGAGATGTGGACCCTGGTGAGTAACTCCAACCAATCACCGCTGTCCAATCTTTCAAATCAGATCTGGGCCGTCGGGATTCCTTAAGCCACACCGATACCATGTCATCATGCCACCTCAGACCTAGTGGCCACGTGTCACCACATGCATGGCCACATCATCGGTCCACCACTATTCCTCTCTCCTGTCCCATGGAACATTTAGAATATTGGAATCATCGGTCCACCGTGGCCCCTCTCACTAACCTATGGACCCCACGTGTCAGACTTTCCAAAAACAATTCTTTTGATTAAAAAATCTAGGGAATATTCCCGAGAATACTCCTTTTTCAATTTCTTTTCGGATTGTTGGAGACAGGCCGCAACCCCTTTCGGACCGTCCCCCCTTTCGGAGGGCTCAAGAACGAAGCCGCGCTAAGCCCTGTGTCGGCCCAAGACCAAAGACATGAGGGCGAAGGGCCTAGCCCGCAGGCGAAGGACGCGGCATATCCTGTGAAGACGGAGGACTTCGGGCAGAGCACTGGGGCCACAGGTAAAAGGCCCAGGAGGGCCGAAGAGGCGACCCGGTGGGCGGAGCCCTATTGCGCCTATCTCGACCAAGGAACAAGACGGCCAAAAAAAAGGCCAAAAAGCCCATTAAGGGCCCGGCCCATGTAGCGTCCCGGTGGCCCACGTGATGGCCCAACAACCCATCAGGAACCCGCAAATAGGAAAAGACAAAAATACGCCTGTAGCTATCCCCATCAAGGGGCCGTGATGTAATACCACCTGTAAATGAAACCCTAAAGCCTGTAACTGTAGCCCTAGGCCTATAAATAGGTACCCAGACCACTATAATAGCAAGGTTTTTGAGATTAAAACAAGAGATTTACTACTACAATCCACTCTCAGATTCTCACGCTAGATCGAAGCCGAGCTACTGGCCAGCATAACCTCGGCGACGGTACAGCGCTTCGTGTGGAAAACATCATTTGCCATTTCGGCGTCCCAAGAGAATTCGTCACCGACAATGGAAAACAGTTTGACTCGGCGAAGTTCAAAGAGATGTGCGAGGCGCTAAATATGCAAATCAAATTCACATCTGTCGCACACCCACAATCCAACGGAGCAACTGAAAGGGCAAATGGCAAGATCCTTGAGGCCCTCAAGAAAAGGCTGGACGAAGCGCCAAAAGAAAGATGGCCCGAGGAACTCACATCAGTGCTCTGGGGGCTTCGTACCACCCCGACGCGGCCAACAAAGTTTAGCCCGTTCATACTCATATACGGTGAAGAAGCCATGACCCCGAGTGAATTGGGAGCAAACTCACCCCAGGTCACAATGTCTGGGGAAGAGGAAATGGGGCAAAAGGTTGCCTTAGAGTTGCTCGAAGAGGTGCGAGTCGAGGCGCTGCAAAACATGGCGAAATACTCCACCTCGACCGAAGAGCTGTACAGCAGGAAAGTACGGCCTAAGGAGATCTTGCTGGGGCATATGGTGCTCAAGAAGAATAGTAACCCCATGGTGGTGGGGCACGCCGCTCGACGTCGAAATGGGAAGGAACCATATCTCATAGCTCGCAAGTCACGTGAAAAAAAAGGGGCTTACAAACTGGCGACCGTCTTCGGTGATGGAAGGGCGAGAGAGCTAGTACCATATATGGAACATCGCTTCGCTGAAGCGTTATTACGTGTAATGAGCATGGAAAAAAAGTAGAGTAGGGCTATTATCCACAATGAAGCCAAACTAGGTATAAATCCTCTGTGTCTTCGCATATTGTCACAAGTGACGAAAGGGGACAACGCCGTGATCAGCGCTCTGTCGAATCGGGAGAAGCGCGAAAGATCGAAGCATCGCTCGATCAAATGATGAAATTTATGTAGCGTACGTCCAACACATACCAGTGCGAAATATAACTTACCGGACAAGCGGCAGAAAGAAACTGGCGTTGCCATCTATCGAAGGTCCAGACGGCGAGCCGG
>RYFJ01003667.1:0-117404 GCA_003991445.1 Oryza meyeriana var. granulata
CCATCCCTAGGCAATAACAAGTATCTTCGCAAATCCAACTGTATAAACATCCTTAAGTTGCGGTAAGCCCGGGCCACAAGCGTCAATTTCTCCAAGATCTCAGCACTGCGGGCCCCATGTATATACATTACATAAGCAAATGTTTTTTAATATCCTTGCCCGCCTCGCTGCCTTTCGTTGTTTCCCTAGTTGTTGCGTCGTAGCATGATGGACAAGAACGAACCGACGCTCCTCACCTCTTCTCCATACGTTCACATGGCAAGTATTATTTTTCTTTCCCATAGCGTCGCTCTGGGGGGACAGACGATTCACTCACCCACACTCTAGCTGGACCCACCCCGGGGAACCCGGTTTCTTCCTGGTGTGCAATACCGGACCGAGGGGGCCCGTTCTGTCGCAGAACCCTCCTCGGTCTCTCGGCTACAGCGCTTAACAAGAACAAGAAAAAGCCAAAAATAAAATCGACAGACATCAACCACACGGACAATATGCATCTCGACAACCTCGACTTCCCTGGACGGAACGAAGGTGGCGCGCTCGTTCCACGTCGCTCGACCTGCTACAGCAAGCCTCAACGCTATCTTTGCGTCAGGTCGGGCCCGATCACTTCAGGTTTGGGGTTCGAACCTCCGCCCTATCTTCTTATACGGGTCGTCGAATGAATCTTCCCCCCCCCGTGGAAGGCCCCTCCCTGTGATCGGAACTTCCCAACCGGCTCGTAATGGAAGCATCATCAAAAATACTACCTGAAACACATCCTGTAAGTGCTCTAAACCTCAGCACTGATCGAGGCCGATGTGCATTCATCGCTTTGCCATAGTAATGCTTTTATATCGTTCCCCCCCCCCCCCGCCGTCCGGGCTCGTGCCCTTATCCTTTCTTTGTGCTCCGATCGTGGCGATCTCCCCCCGGGGGGCAATAATCGGGGGTCGCGCCCAGCGGTGGCTGGGTATTGCGCCTAAGCATCTGTTCCTTACCAGCGAGCTACCGTATCCATCTGCTAAACCATGGACATCGTCTTAGCCCCGCCTGCGGTGCCCCGCTCTGGTTGGCTTCGGGCTCAGTTTTTTTCCGCTGCTAGGGGGTAGATTCCTTATGCGCAATCCTTTCCTCCGCTACGGTCCGACCCAGCGAAGAGGCCCCTAAGAGCGTGGTAGATTCGCAACGGCTGTCGCAACATGGAATGGACAAGGGAAACGAGCCAAGTGCTCTCACGGTTCATCATGTAGAGCCTGTCGTCCGGCATCGCTGTGCTCCCTAAAGCCAACGGGCCTGGGGGGCACGAAGGACCCCTGAATCCGGAAGACGGAAGGGACCGAGCCTCAACCAATTCCGCAAGTCTCGCGCTCGGCGCCCGCGGGCACTTTGGTGCCAGGCCCCGGGCCCCCGGAGACCTGGGCGCGACGGCGATTCACAGCGGATCGGCCTGGGAGGGTTCGATGCTCGGCGCTCCCGAGGGAGAACAACACCCCCGGTCCCGGATGTGGTGCTCGCGAAGCCATGGCCCGCCCTTCGCAAACCCAGATACGTAACCTTATCCAACTTACATACCACTCAACTTGTATTCTTCCTCTATTGCATGGTCAGCCTAGGTTCCCGGGGCGCGGAGGCCCCGGGACCCGAAGATGGGCAGGAGCCCGAATTCCTGGGGCAAGCGGCTGCGCCGGGGCCGACAGGGGTCTCACACCCTACGGCTGTTCGCAGTTGCTGGCCTCGGATGTCGCGACGGCGCCCGATACTCGACGTCCCCAGACACGGGACCCCCGCAGTACAAGCGACCTCCGAACAACACATAAACCAAGGTACGAAAAGTATAAACATGACTATATACATATGCAAACATCTCTCTTCGTACAAGACAGGCGAAACCGGAGCGCAAGCACGAGCCGAGGCCCGGAAACGCCGTCGCACGGGGAGAGGTCGCTGGCCTCCTTCGGACCGGACCCCGGAACGACGACAGAAGAAAGGGCGCCCGGGGGCATGGAGGGCCCCCGGACCCGAAGGCGCCCGCGCATGGCGTCAGAAGGAGACCGGCGTCCTCTTCAACCTCCTCGTCAGGCATCAGCTCTACGAGATGGTCGCCGCGGTGAAGAACCCTGCCTCCGCGGCAGCGGGCTCGACCTCGGCCTCCCGAGACTTCCTCGCGAACCGCCGCGACTCCTCGCGATCTGCCGCGAACACCTCGCGAACCACCGCGACTTTCTCCGAGCGAACAACCGCGACTCCCTCGCGCACGACGAACTCACACCCCCGGGACGCGGAGCCCAGCCTCTGGGCCCGACGCGTTCTTTCCCGGAGAATGTTTCCTTCTCCCGCACCTCCATCTCGGGCCAGGCGCGGAGAACTCACGGGCGGCGGATTAGGTGGCAGCCTCCAAATGGACGACGCGCCTCATTGCTGCCGCGGCCTCCGACCAGCGGTCACCACGAAGAACTCGGTGGCGACAGTACGGAGCGGCAAGCTGCCGCCTCGCCACATCCACGACCGCTGCCGCCGGCCTTCTCTCAACACCTCGTCCCATGTTTTCAGCCCGTTTCCCGAGTACACGCTGTATCGCATCTGAAATCAACAAATCGTCAAGCTACGTCAAGTCCATGGCGAACCAGGCGGACCCCGCGTCCCTCTTTTCTTCAAGACGTGGCCCCGTTCCTGCCCGGGGCTAATCCCGGCCAGCAACAGGGCCAGGGGCCACTGTCGCGAAGTGGGACTGGGGTCCACGTTCTGCGGGACGCGTGGATCTTCGGCCACGTCAGTTCCCGGGGTCACAATCTGCACAAGTGGGACCGGCTCTCCTGACTAAGTGCCCGAGGCACCAAAGCTGCTCGGGCCCCGGGGCCGGGAACGCCTTCCCCGGGACCGGGGGCGCGCCCCAGTGCGCCTTCCTCTGGCCCGCGTTCCGGCGACATCATTAAATTAATTGGTTTTGCGCCCGGGACCCGGGCCGGCGCCTCGCCCGGGCCCGGGCGCCAAGTTCCCGTCCCGGATCCCCGCTCTCGGTCCCGGGTGCAGACCGCCTTGGCTCCCGGTGCCGACCGCCTCGGATCCGGCCCCGGGCGCAAGCCCCCGGTCCCGGTCCCCTGGTTGTCGTCCCGGTGCCGGCGGCTTCGGCCTCGATCCCGGAGCCGACTGTCTCGGTCCAAGTGCCGCGCGGAGCACTCCACGCCGGGCACGAGTTGACTTGAGCGCACCACTCCCCAACTACCTACATTAATGACGAGGCGACAGGCCTGTCGACGCTGTCGCCTGCTCTGCCACGCGTGGCGCCTCGTCATGGCTCTCCCGTGGACACCCTATCTATGCAGTCAGAGCCTTTTGACTTGGAGGCGTACGCCGTCACGTCTCCACGCTCAGTCGTCCTCCGCAGCCACTACCCGGCGTGGACGCAGCAGACGGCAACAGGCAGAGACGTGCGACAAGACTTTGACAAGACAAATAATACCTAGCTCTCCCATGCACCGGGCACTGTGGACTCCCCTGATTTTATAAAGGAGGACCCAAGCCACCGCGAGGAGGGCACGAACTGGACAGAGCTTTCCCCGTCTTCTGCTCCAAGCTCATTCTCTAGCCACTGTTCCTCTTCTCCGGCTCCGGCCGTGAGCTAGCTTTACCTTGTAACTACCATAGTACATTCATCCACCACAGATAGCATACACACAGGAGTAGGGTATTACGCTTCCGAGCGGCCCGAACCTGTATAAATCCTCGTGTCTCCTCTGAGTGTGCTGTTCATCGTCTTCTTCGCGTATCTTTCTGCTACACCTGAAACCGGCTTCGCCTGAGAACTACTCCCCTGGCCGAATCTCAAAGGGGGGTCCCTTGACTTCCCGCCGTCGAGGTTTCATCCTCCGACAGCCGCCGTCCCCCAGGGCGACAAGGCCACGTGGCCTCCCCAGGCTGACGGCGGCCCGCGCCGTTAGCCGCGCCTGATGGGGATGCCATTCGCCGCCCTGGGCCACGGCGGCAAGAGACTACTTCTCTGAAAACTCGAAATCAAAAATTAGTTTTGTAAATTAAAAAAAAATTAAATTAGTAACAGTAAAAATTCGTTCGCTGACCCATCGTCCCTCGGACCCATGCGCTGCTCGCCCGGTCGACACTGGGCCACTGGCGTACTTCTAGTATACAGAAGAAATTCAACTTCAGTTTGTGTGCCAACCATAAGGATCCTGACTTGAATTCAAAATTCACTCCATTCAACTTATATGAAAACAAAAATGTCAGCACAGCAATATGCAATATATACATATGTGGAACTACCCAGTCTTTAGTAAACTCATCTTGCTTCAGAGAGTACGTGGTCAATGAAATCAATAGTAAAGCAAATGGCAACGAGTCACTTGACCCCGTCTTCTAGGGACTCAAATTTCAAAACCTCGTTACATGACAAATTTTGGTAAACAACATGATTCTTCCAGACCAACAATTCCTTCCACAGCGAAATTCCTTCACCTTGAAAAGAAAACAACAACATTCCATTAGGGGAAAAAACAACAATTTCACATGACGGCATGACCCCAAGAATAATTGAGTCAGTTCATATAAAAACACCAATCTTTGTTAT
Organism: Oryza meyeriana var. granulata; assembly: GCA_003991445.1. Taxonomy (NCBI): domain Eukaryota; kingdom Viridiplantae; phylum Streptophyta; class Magnoliopsida; order Poales; family Poaceae; genus Oryza; species Oryza meyeriana. The sequence continues at coordinate 4,562 of RYFJ01003667.1, forward strand.
GCAATTCAATTCTAGATTATGAATTACGCATCTATTATTAATTACCAATCTAGCTAATCTGATCGGAGACTCAGAGGTTCAGAGCTAATAGATAATTTTGTGCTTGAAAAAAGATATAGCCCTTTGTATCGGTTGGACAACATAAGCATCAAAATATAAATCAATCTACTGGACACCAGAAGCATGATGAATTGATGATAGAATAATAGTGGCTTTAGAATATAATCAATCTACAAACCTCCATTTGCAGGGAGCCAATTTCTCTCAACTCCTAGAATTAGTAAAGAAATGGTGTCAGAAATCAACATATTTTTGTTATTTTCAAATAGTTGTTTAGCTGTTGCAATCTTATCATGTACAGAAACCACCTAATAGCCTAATAGGAGAACTATACACATTATTATGGTGTTCTTAAGCGCTTATTTGCCCTGGCTTATAAGCCACATGTAAAACGAGAAACATCATTAGCATGTGATTAATTAAGTATTAATTATTAAAAACTTGAAAAATAGATCTATTTGATTTTTTAAGATACTTTTATATAGAAAATTTTTGTAAAAAACACACCGTTTAGTGTCTTGGGAAGCGTGCGCACAGAAAAAAAAATAAGCCAGACGCCGAACAGCACGTATATGTCATGCATCTTTCTGCGATAAGATCATCTCAAGAGAAGGGCCTCAAACATAAAAAAGTAAATAATTAAAGGAACTCCTTTGGCACTGTCATAAATTAAAAGTTTTAAAGGAAAAGGGGATAGACTTACAATCAACTCTCATCCAGTTCTGTAGGCAAATGAGTGACTCAGCGATCTCTGGGTTCAATCTGCTTCTATATTCATTGATTACCCTTCCTCCTGTACTAAAAGCACTTTTAGATCGAGCCATCGATGCCAGAACTGATAACACATCACGTGCTGTGTGTGAGAGGACATGATATTTTAGTGAGTTTGACTTACACCTGATTAAGATATCAAAATCATCAACTCGAGGCAATATATCTTCTTTATAGGATAAGTCAAGATCATTAGGCGCCTTAGTTTTTACTTGCATGCTCAAGAATTGATCCTGATCAGCATGTCCCCCATTATCTCGAAAAATGGCTACTTCAGCATCACTTCTTCCACAACTCAACTCATTGTTTTGGTCATTCATTTTTGGTGAATAATCAGAGAAAAGTTCTTCAATTGCCTTCTTTACCTCGCTCAACTTATCATTGGCCATGTCCCCAAAAGCTTGCTCAAGGCGAAATTTCACATAGGAATACTTAAACCTTGGGTCTAGGACCATAGGAACAGACAAAGTCAGGTATGAAATATTCCAATAATCTTGAAACTTCCGCTTCATATCATCCACCAAGTTCACAATTCCTACATATTCATTTGAGTAATCTTTGTAACATACTAGATTTTTCAAGGAAAATTTTTTGCGAAATGTTTTAAGTTGCAGTACTTTGTTCTTCTCGAGTTGGAGCCCTCCCAATTCCCTCTTCTTTGTTTCCTTTTGAATTTCCATCTAAATTCATTTGTTCCCCTTGCAAACCAAACCCCAAATTTCCCCAAAATTCTCAAGACCATCTCTCTGAAAATCATTCCATCAATTTCTATCCATAAACTCTATGTCGAAGTTCTATTCAAACTCCCATAAAAAAGTCAGAAGACACTATTTTTCCCTTGGGCCGAAACTCTCTAATAGTCCATCTCTTTGTCATGCTTCCTGTAACACCTGAAATTAATCCCATTCAAATATAATTGTGAAAAATGAATTTTAGAAATTAAATTGAAAGCCTTAAGGACTACAAACAATAAAATCAGAGAAAATTTATAATAAAAATGGGCTTGGAAATAATTTTATAAAATTCTTTGCTTAATTATCTACTTCCTAGAATTTTCTAGGATTTATTTGATTAAGGGAAGTATTTTTGATGAATTAAATCAATTTCACAGCATTAAAACAAAGAAAAAGAAATAAAAAAACCTCTTCCCCCTCACCTAGGCCGAATCCGGCCCGTTACTTTGCGCTTATCTCCTCCCTGCGCGCGCTCGGCCCATGGCCTGTTGCTGCTGCACCCCTCCGCCCTCGCTAACAGGTGGTCCCCACTTGTCAGATCTGTCTCCGACCTTAGGTCGGAGAGCTCCTGTGCTCTGCTGCGGGCCGTCCCCACGAATCTCGGCTTGATTCGCCAATTCCGTTTGGGTTTTCACCAAATCGGTTGAGGGGTTTTTCTCCCCGTATCCCCATCTATCTTTTCCCCCAAATTCCGGAGCTCCAACCGCGTCGTAGCGAGCTCGGGCTCGGGCCCACTCAGGAAGAACCCTAGCCTTATCCCTCCGCCGCCGTGGAGTTCGTCTCCGAGTCGATCTCACCTTCTCGCCGCTATAAATAGCAAACCCGAGGCCCCTAGGAGCTTTTCCGTGCTCAGATTTTTTAGCCCTAGCTAGGCCTAGCGGCCTCCCCGCGTCCCGGGATCGCTTCGCCGCCACAGCCGAGTCTCGGTCGTGCAGCGCTGTCGCCTTAGCCACCGGTAGTGCTCGGCGCTGTCTCTGTAAGCACCACCAGAGCACGAGGAAGCTAGGCCGCTGCCTCTGAGCCGCCAGGGATCACCAGCGCACCATCACCATCAAGGACCCGACGCCCACCGCCGCTTGAAGCTCGCCGCCGGCGCCTCCCGTCGCTGTTCATCGCCATTCTACCCACAATGAGCTTCGTCTCGATCCCCTCTACCCGTTTCTGCAACTCCCACGCGCCGCTGCACCGCTGATCGCCGTCGACCCTTGGTCCTCGAGCTGCCGCCGTCGTCGGTCGCCAACGTGGGCGCCACGTTGGTGCCAGGCAGTGCCACGACGGCCCGCGTGATCGATCTGGGCAAGATCGATCGTAGCTGTCGGATCGCTTCGGTTATGTCCCAGCCATCCGATCTAGGTTAGTTTAATCTCGGCCCTCCGATCTGTCTTAAAACCGTCGAGCAATCTGGACCGTCCGATCAAATCTCATAAAATCCACGTCGTTGGATGGCCCCATGGACCTCGGTGGACTTGGTTCACCGTGGACCTGAGCCTCTCTCCCTTTGTCCGGTGGGCCTCATCTGTCAGCCGCCGTTCACCTCTCTCTCTCTGATGACGCTATAATTCTTTTTCCAAATTAAATTAATTTATTAATGATGAAATAAATCGGTTTAATTCTTTTGAATATGTTTTTAAAGGGTTTAAACTTCTAAAATTCATAACTAATTCATCCGAACTCCGTTTGGGGTGATTCAACTTGCAAAATTCTTTAAAAATTAAGATCTACCCATTAAAAATATAATGTCTTATGTACAGTTTTGCTTGTTTTTGCTCATTGCCTTTAGCCGCCGACGTTCTGGAAGAGTCACAGTTTCTTGAGGAGAGTTCCAAGGTCTGTGCAGAGTAGCAAGGTAAGTCACACAGATTCCTCGACACCTTTGAGCATATTATTCCTAAGTTTTAAAGCTATCTTTTACTTCAACTGTGCATTTTATTTTATAATGTCATCCGAAAGGAAGCTCTTATCCTTGGTTATAGCCCCTTTGAATTGATTACCTATTATTGTACCTATGGGATAAATGTGACTAGCTAGCTTTATTTATTGGTTAGCTAGAATAATTTTAGGACCCTGCTTAGCCATGCCTAGCAAAATATAGATGAATTAATGGGCTGTCACTTTAAACTTGATTATCCTAATTGGCTCACATGAAATAATGGTTCAGTTCACGACTGTGGTCGTGAGAGAATGACTAAGTGGTGGGTTGCGAGCACCAGGGTTGTGATTATTGCTAGCGGTGCTCGTGACAGTTAAGGACCAGTTTACGGACTATTTGTTGTGAAGCAACACTCGTACTAACCACAAGCTAGAATGGGATAGCAGGATTTGAAGTGTGTTGAGTTTAGTAGGAGGCATCAGGGCTTGGTTTCTGGCTGGTATAAGTCCACACATGGTAGTTATCAATAAGCACATGCATTTGGGCGTCGAGCCGTCTTGCGGGAAGGTATTTGATCACCCGTACCAGAGACCAGAGGCTTGGCGGGAGGCTCTCCTATTGTGCAAGTTATATGGATAATCCTGTCACAATTCCTTTTCGAGATACCGTGGTGGTATTAAGGCGCACAATGAGGTGTTGTGGAGTTATGTCTTGTGGGTAAATTGGTACACCTCTGGCCAGAGTAAAACTATTCGAATAGCCATGCCCGCGGTTATGGGCAAGCCTAGCGATGTTTGTATGATTAGTCCCACATTACTTGAATCTGACTATTGAATGGTGAAACATGTTTAGCTCCAGGTTGGAGAGGTTGGGCCTATACCGTTTTGGTGAGTGGTATAGTGTTGGTTAATATTGCTTAATTATTGATGTTTTATTACTCTCTTAAATGCTTTCTTAAATGTTGTTTATGCAAATTGAGCCATATTATGCCATTCTTGTTCTTCTGTGCACTTGCATATTTGCTGTGTGGCTTGTGGAGTATTTCATGTACTCACCTTGCAATCAACAATCATCATTCAGAAGAGTACTTCAGCAAGGAGGATTTCTTGGAGGACTAAGCGGGAGCTTGGTCAAGTTCATGGAGTGGGTGTCGTCACGTCATCGTATTTTATCACCGCTGCTTAGAACATTATTATTTTGAGAGGTGCCATTCGCCTCTATAATAAGTACTTTCGTTATGTAAACATTTACTTTGATTATCAACTTTGTCATGTGTGCCTCGGTTGATTCCTAGACGAGGATTTTTACACAATAAAGTACCAGAATTTCGGATGAAAATTCCGGGTGTGACACTTCCTCCCATGGAAAAAGTCCATTGTGTGTCCCTTAACTATGAACCAAATCTAATTCGCACCCCTCAACCAAACTAGATATGGTGGCTTCCTCAACTATCAAAACCGGGTCAATTTACCTCTTTGAGTGGTTTTACCGGCGGTTTTGTCCTATGTGGCACCTACATGGTAGTGTAGTCAGCGATTTTATCTAACATCGCAAGTTGACTTGGTCCATACGTGCTCACATGGCGCTTTCGTGGCAATTCTACCAGAAAAATAAAAAACCAAGGGGTCCATATGTCAGTCACAAGAAAAAACCATGGGCCCACATGTCAGCCCTCTCTACTCTCTTCCATCTCTTCGCTCTTTCCTCTCTCACTTGTCAATGAAGGTCAGTGGCCTCGGCGCCTGCAACTCGAGGCCTAGCAGTAGTGAGAGCTGGTGGTGAGGCCTGAGGCTGATCTCCTCCCTACACCCCTCAGTGCGGGTAGGGAGCCATGTTCTCTATCGTCGCCTCATGCCAGCCAAGAAGGGTTTGCGGCCTTTGATGACTGATGCTGCAGGTGGGCGGTAGCCTCATCGGTGCTCTAGGTGGGTGGCGGCGGAGGAGGATAGGTCGATGTTGTGTTAAGCAGCCTAAGCCCTGATCTGCCCAAGTCTAAGGCGACGGCGGCCACAATTCTAGCGATGAGTTTGACTCGAGATGTCCAAATGCAAGCAGAGCTCCCACTGCCGGCCTCCCTCCCCCTCTCCTTCGCCCTCGGTGTCACCATGTAACACCTCAATTTTTCAGGCCATTAAAAACTATTTTGAATAAAAAATCTAATTCTGAAAATTTGATTCTTTGTGTGTGATTAAGGACTAAGTGCCAAGGTTCTCAATTAATACCTTCTTGAGTCCCCAATAGTCCCAAACCAAAATTCTGATCCAAATTCAAATTCTTGGATTCGAATTTTGGTAATTTGAATTTCCATCTAAAACCCTCCATTAAATTTCTCCTTGTTTAATCCTTCCCAATACTCAAGATTCCAGCAAAAAGTCCCTTTCCCAAATCCCTAGTTCAAATTCCAAAATTTGAATTCAAAATCTCCTTGAAATATTCCTCTCTTCCTATCTTCCCTCCAAAAATTCAAAACCATTTTTGAAAATGTCAAATTCTAGTCTTGAAGCCCTTGTCTTGGAAATCCTAAAATTTGTTGAGCCCAAAAATCAAATTCAGATCCAAATCCAAATGCCGACTCAAATATTCAAATTTCAACTCAAAACTTTTCTCTGAAATTATTGAACAACACTGTTCATCTAGGCCACCATCCTTCCTTTCCTCTCCCTGGCCTAAATGGCCTCTCCTCTTGCCTCCAGCCCAGCACCACCGTACTGCCTTTCTTCTTCCTTCCTCCCTACGCAACCTTAGTGCTGTTCGCTTACCGCCCATACTCGCTCGGCCTCCTTTCCTCCTTTCTCCCTAGCCCAATTGGCCTGCTCGGCTGCACTCCTTCCCACATGCAGTGCTGGCCCATGGCCTGATCCGCTCACCCCTCCGTGCCCTACCCGCGCCCACGCCCGCCTCCCCTTCCTTGAGCTCCACCTCTCACACGCCGCCGCCTACTTGGTGAATTGCCCACGAGGACAGGGCTGCCCTACCAATGCCCCTATCGCGTCAATGTCGGCCGCCCGGCGTCACCCTACCGCCTTGGCCTTTCTGCTGCTCCCTCGTGCCGCGCCATGCATGGAAGCCAGGCTAGCTAGCCACTGTACCGCGTCTTCTCCACGACCGGCAGCCGCTCCGTACTTCGTGCCACCACCTCTCCCCATACCACCCTTCTTCTTTGTCACTACACGCCGCCCCTTGTCTATAAAAGCCGTGGCCCTCCCCTCCTTCCTACCACAGTTGCGCCCCTGCCTACCTCGTCGCACCGTTGCACCCAATCGAACTCGAGCGCGGCCCTTCCGCCATAGCGTTTTCCCCTCTTGGTGAGCATCCCTCTCCATTCTTCCCTCCTTCCTCTCCCTTCCAGAGTAGCACACCAAACCAAAGCCATCCCGACCCGCTCCGCACCTCGCCGACAGCGGCCTCGTTTCGCTTCGTCATCGCCGGCCACCGTCGTACGCCCCTCCGCCAATCCGAGCCACTCATCAAGTTCCCCGTCTCCTCCGCTCTCCGCCGACGTGCTCCTCCACCGCTGGCTCGCCGCAGTTCACCAGCGCCGTTTGGCTACTGCGAACCGTCGATCTCCCCACCCTCTCTCTCTACATTCGAACCAACCACCCAGCTAATCCCTCTCACTGGAATGTAGGCCCACCCCCTTAACACCACCGGACCACCGACCGCCTCTCCTGGGCCGCCTCAGCCGGCCCACAAGCCGTCTCTCTCCACCCGGTCCTGCCTCCTCCTTCATAGGCTAGAGCCCATGGGCTAGCCCAATAGGCCGAGTCCACCCGTCCACCTCTCTTTCTTCTCCCTCGGTGGGCCTAGTCCACCATGGACCATAGACCCAACCTCCCTCTTCCCTCACTGACAGTGGCCCCACCTATCAGCCGAGGAATATTCTCGAGAATATTCCTTTTCCAATTCAAATAAAATCCTTTTCTATTTCCAAAAAATCAATTAAACTTCGAAAATTCATATCTTTTAATCCATAACTCCAATCGAGTTTGTTCAAGTCTCCAAATTTTTTCTAAAATTGAGATATACCCAATGGCATTATTAGTTATTAATAATATAATTTTATTTTTAGGGTTTTGTGTGCTTTTCTCTCGTTTCACGCATAGTCAACGTTTCGGAAAATCATCAGACGTCGGATTTTGAAAATTTCAAAGACAAAGACTGAGGCAAGTCACTCTTTGATCATATTGCTCCCACTTTATAAAATGTTCTATTTGCAAAATTGCATTGTTTAGCGTGCATAATAATTTGATTGACCTCGGTTTGCGTGACAAGCCGATGGACCTACCTAGCAGCTGCACTATTCCGTAGGTCTTCATAACCCTATCCCTTGTCACTCCCCCTAGAGTTACCTCGACATTTGTGCTCTATGAGTGTCACGCGCTGATTTTTGCACAGGGATTTAAAAATTATTTAAAAATTGATTCCTAGAAATTACATTAAATTGCAACGCAATTAACAAGTGGAATAATACGAGAAATAAAATTTCCTATGATAAATCATGCATGGGGGAATTTTTCTTAATTTCTCCATGCCCTAAAATACTCTCTAGAATTTTCCTGGAATTTTCATAGCACAAACCCTAATTTTAATAGCACAAAGTGCATTGCAATGAATAATTAAATGGAGAAAACAAATTAAAATCCCTTCCCTTTTGCTCTGGGCCGAATCCGGCCCAATCCTTACCCCCCCACTCCCGTCAGTCCACCAGCTCTCCCCTCACCTCCCCTCCTCCCCTCTTGGGCCGGCCTCCTCCCGGGCCCAGCTAAGCCGGCCCGGTCCGGTCCCGCCACCCGCTCCCCTTCCTCCACCCCGCTCGGCCTTCCATGTCGGCCCGTCTTCCCCAACGACCCAGCCTCGCTGCAACGGCCTAGCATGGCGGCCCACCTCCCGCGCCCGTCACCGCCCGTGCCATTGACAGGTGGGGTCAGGGCCTACCTGTTGGGGTTGTCTTCCTCCTCCGGCCGGGCAACCGCCATGGTCACCAACCCCGCGCCACACGACCCCACGTCGCCGCCGTTCCCGCACCCTCACACCCCGTGTTCGCGTCCAATCCGCACAGATCGAGTCGCCGCCACCGCCGCCGCCGCCTCCACTTTCCTCGCCCATTCTCCCTATCTTCCCGCGAAGCCCGGTACGGGATTGAGCATCACGCCCCACGATGCCACCAAGGCCGGCGCCCCCTCTCCCACAAAATCCGCCTCGCCCCGACCTCAAATCGCCACCTCGAGGCCATAGTAGCACGCCCATGCCTCCCTCTCCCTTCTCCCTCTTTCTTCCGGACTCTCCTATGCACCCAGCTCGCTCCCCATCGTGGAAGCCCACTGCCGCCGCTTGTCCCTAGCTCCAGCCACCGCTAGCGGCCATTCTAAGCCACGCCGAGCCAAGCCGCCGCTGCCTAATGCTTCGCTGCGCCTAGGAGGGCCTCGGCCACCGCCTCCTTGAAGCCATAGAACGCCCGAGGGTCGTCTTCTCCGCCAACCTGAGGCCACTGCCGTGCACGCTACTTTTGGTCGACGCTCACCATCCATTCGGGCGCTGCCAGCCATCTCCGACTCCTCCTCTGTCTCCGTGCGTGCTCAGAGACGCTCGGCCGCCTCTCCTTCGCCCTCGAGCGCCGTGGGAACACCCTCCCTCGGTCGTCCCGAAGCCCACTACCGCCAAGCCTCGCCGTGTTTGTCGCATCGCCGCTCCAGCCGCGCCGCCATCGCGTTCCGGGCCATCACCGTCGCCCCGGCGTCCTTCGCCGCCGTTTGGCCGCTGGCGCCTTGCCCCGTTTTGGCCCCCCTTCCTTCGCCGTGCCATGGCTGGCGGGTGCAAGCTCAGCCGAGCCCGGGGGCTCGGCTCTCCCTCTGTTGCTGACATGTGGGGCCCATCAGCGGGTTCCCTCTTGTGGCTGCCTGGTGGACCCCTATGAACAGTACCCCGAACCATCTCTGCTGACGGATCATCTCGATCAAATCCAAGCCCTTCAATCCACATTAAATCCCGGCCGTTGGATCTCATCGGGCCGATCTAGGCCGTCCTTTTCTCGTGGACCAAGTCCATGGCCTCGGTCAACGGTGGACCGGTCCTTTCCTCCCACCGACCTACGGGGCCCGCGTGTCAGTGACATTGCCCTCTCTCCCCGTGAGCAGATGTAGTAATTCCCCTTTTCCTTCACAAAAGTAATTATTTATTGCGCCATAAATCAGTTTAATTCCTAAAAATGCTTAAAAACAGGTCAAAACTTCTAAAATTCATAACTAATTCATACGAACTCCAAATTGGACCATTCAACTCTCAAAATTCATATAAAATTGAGACCTACATGTTTGTTTACTTTTCATGCACTGTTACTTGGTTTTTATTAGTGTTTTTCCTCATTTTGCGTGCCAGCGCTTAGGAACCCGACGTTTTAAAGGACCACGACTTCGCAGATTTCGCTCAGAAGATTATTTGAAGAAGCAAGGCAAGTCACACATTCATCCTTGAGCATGTTGAACCTACTCTATGAAACATTTTACGATTTATAAATAAATTGCATGTTTTGCCAATTACATGGAATATGGGACATCGTATCCGCTTGCTTGAGACCCTGTTTAATTGTTATCCATTCCTTGATAACCTTGGGTGATAATCTGACTAGCTTAGGTCTCATGGGATGACTTGGCTAGAGATAGGATCTGCTTAGCCATGCTTAGTACCACTAGATCACTGAAGGGATAATCACATTATTTCTAAATTTGGTAACCTGATGAGCCGCGTGCTTGAGATGTTTGACCATGGTGATTGGTCGTAACTAATCAACTAAAATGTAATTTAATGGTGGGCTGTGGGTGCATGGTTTTGCTGGTCGCACTTATGGCAGTTAAGGACCGGTTCGCGGGAACCCCTTGAGCAGATTTCCGTACAACCACAAGCCAGCGTGGGCAACGGCTGGGCTTGTAGTGTCTCTTCTCCCTCTCCTAGGCACCGATGGTGAGGATGGGCGTGATGGAGTTGAGTCGGCCCGGGGTTGGGTTGATCAGCTTTCGAATCTATTGTGGTGCAAGGGGGTAGCCTGGCTGATATGAGGTGTCTTGTCGGTAGGTGCAACCTCAGCGTGGTGTGGATGGTTAGAGAAGGGTTGCATGAATGGTCCTGTCACGGCCCCTTTACCGTGGGTTACGGGCACATGGAGACATGTACGGGGCTGTGTCTTGTGGGTAAAGATGTACATCTCTGGTTAGAGTAAATCTATTCGAATAGACGTGCCCGCGGTTATGGGCGATTGGTCAAGACTCACCGTGATTAGGTTCACTCTTACTTAATTAACTTGACTTAATGGAACTGGTATAGTTCAGGTGAATGGTTTGGACCTGATCAACATGGTGTAGCGTTGTTCAATGATGGATTAAGACTGATTAATGTAACAACTGCTTTACCTGTTTTATCACTACTACTATTTACAACTGCCTTTACGCAAATAAGCCACCAGCCTCCCTTTGAAATCCCGTGCATAAATGCATCATTGGTGTGGTTTGTTGAGTACGGTGGGTGGTACTCAATCTTGCTATAATCCCCTTTCTGAAGAGAAGACCTTGGCTTATACCCCAGTTGAGCTTGCCTGTGGTGTGGAGCTGAAGTCACGCTAGTTTCACCTTTCCGCTACTGTTTTCTTCCGTGTGAGGACTAAGTGCCTCTTCTGTAAGTATTTGCATTTTATTTACGTTCAGATCTGTTTATTGATTTGTCATTTTGTGTACCCTGGCTTGATTCCTGGACAGGGATTTTAATACACAAAATAGTCTGGAAATTGGCTAGATTTCTGGACGTGACAATGAGCATGGGTATTGTCCCACTCAAATCACACTTGTTTGTCGATGTGGGAAGATGGGTTTCTGAACTTTTCAAAAACCTGACATGTGGTGTTGGCAAGTTTGCAAAATGAAAAGTGATTTGTGAAAGCTTGCAGTGCAAAGTGATCAACTTGATGAAGATGCTTTGTATTCGTATATAGGGACTGATTCCAAGAGAATTGCAAGAGAACAGGGTTACCTCGCATGCCAATAGATGTGGAACGCCGAGATATGGTGTTTGAGGGTCTCTTGGGGTTCCTAAGTAGAGCAAGGAAGGAAAGACTTGCCTAGTACCTGGTCAAGGAGTTTGGGGTGATTTGAAAGTTGAATGCTTGATTGAGGATGGTTTGGCCCATCTATTGAGTATGAGGTACCCTGGGATGGCTTTAGAAAGGCCTTGTCGCGAACCTCCCCTGTTTGTCCAGTGAGGGAGTAAGCTCGCTGTTGGTGAGAGTACACTGTATGCAGGGATCCTGCAGGACCCTCTTTGTGAGTTCGGCCGAGGCGTGAATGTGTTTGACTGGTCGTAGGTTGATGAACAAGCAAATGAATCAAGGTGATTATACAGGTTTAGGCCGTATGGTGGCATAATACCCTACTCCTGTTATGTTCTTGGTTTCTTGGTGGATTGTGAGAAGTGTTTACAGGACTTAGGTTTTCAGAGTTTTTGGATTTGATTCCCCCTTCTCTTTTCCTTGGCTCTCCCTTTATAGCTCTTGGGTGAACACCACAGTTATTGGACTATGGAAGTAACGAACGTAATTATAGAATTAGTTGCGGTAGGTTTTGTCGTCCTCTGACCGGTGGGCTAGGTCGCCGCGTTGAGGGGGCAGCCACCTGCCATGTGCCCGGGTGTGGCTGTCAAGTGCCTGCCGAGGTAGATTGGGCTCGCCACGCTGGCCGTGGGCCCCTCCTGTTAGCTTCTCGTAGGGGTAGGCAAAAGAAGGTGGGCCTAGGAAGGTGGCATGGCAGTCAAACACACCGCTGCCAGCCCACGCCTCCTGTCAGGAAAACACGATGATGGTGCACAGTGAGGGGTACAAAACCGTCTTATCCCCTATGCCGCACGTCTGGTAGATAAACGTCTCGTTGCCCTTAATTGGGAAGGCGCGCGAGGACCAAAGCAAGTCAGCACGCTCCATTGCGTTGCCCCTAATGCCCCCGCCCCCGCGCTAACCTCGGGCTGCGCGTGGAGGACGAGCTCGGGGATGGGGCGTGGTGGTGCCCCGAGCACAAGCTCTGTAGTCCCAACCTCGGGGTCTGCCCGAGCTCAGCCCTTGCGGCCACGAGCCTGAGGTTTTGCTTCCATACACTTGGTGGGACCCTAGGTGTCGCCTCGTAGCAGTTGTAAGCCGCGTGCATGGCGCTTGGTGATGTGATGACGTGGTGACGGGCCGCCACAAGCCACCGGTGGTGGGAACCCTGGATCCCACTTCATCGACACTCGCGTCGTGTGGGAAAATGTGTACACCTCTGCAGAGATTGAAACTATTTGAACAGCCGTGCCCACGGTCATGGATGATATGAAGTGATTCCTCTAGCGTAATTTTGGTTACCAATGCTTTGTAAAAAGTGGTTTGTAGTTTGAAAATCGTTACCAGAATTAATCATGATGGCTGATGGATGACCATTACGTGGCCTAAAACGGACTTATATGAACCGGGATGTTAAATGACATCATAAATTAGATTTTCCGAGCAGAAGTAGTATGCTTGTTGTTATGGATGGCTCTAGCACCAAAAACGCACTCTAAAAGAGTATATTTTTGTAAATTTTTTTAAAAAATATATTTTTATAAATATTATTTAAAAAATATAAAAATAAAAAAATTCCCGCTCTGCCTGCTTTCCTCGCTCGCCAGTCGCGCTAGCCGCCGCCGCCGCCGCTTTCTTTGATCGCGCACGCAGCCGAAGCCGACCCCACCCGCGTCGAGCTCCCAGGCCACGTCGCCCGTGCGCTGGCTCTCCGCATGCCGCCCACCTCACCCGAAATCGCGAAAAGGAAAGCCTGCTGCATTATCTTGATCTCTCCTCCTCGTTTGTATAAATATTTCGCTCTTTCAATGCAAGTTTGAAATATTGCCAGCCCAATCTCGGCACAGAGCCGTGCTCGCCTCGCCGATCTCCTCCATCCGGCCTCCTCAAGCTGCAGAAGAAGCCACCACCATCATTTTCCTCTCCTTTCCCTTTTTCTCTCGAAGCAATCGAGCTTCTGAGCTCGTTCAGTCCCTAATTCCGCCGGGCCGCCATCGAGGTCGCCGGCCGATCTACTGCCTCGAGCCGTCTCCTGCCGCTCCAACGCGCCAGCAGGGCCGCATCAAGATGGGGAAGGCCCTCCGCAACCTTTCCCTCTCTCTCCCTCACCATAGCCACGCCACTGCCCGCCGACGAGCACCAGCGCCGTCGACCATCTTCGCTTCACCTCCGTCAACGAATTCAAGAAAAATGGACTCCCTGTCGCCTGGGACGCTTGGTGACGCCCCCGAATCGGCGAGATTCTAACCGGAGACCGCCGGCCCTCTTTTCTCTCCCCTCCAAGGACGAAACCCTAGCACTCGCGTTCCGGCTACCCTCGTCGTCCTCTACCCCGGCCACCGCTTCCCGTGGATGCACCGCGCCGCGGGACACGTCTTGCCGCCGTCCTCTCTGTCGTTCCGCCGCCGGAGCACCGGCGCCCGAACTCCCTCCTCCTCTGCTCCCCACGCCTAGGCAGAGGAAGACGAGGAACAGCACCAGCCGGTACTGTCCCTCGTGGCTCAGCCCAACCACCTCCCCTGAGCCGGTCCAATAGTGTGAAGCCCAAAGAAAACCAGTCCATATCAATTTTGATAGGATTTCCAATCAATTTACCTCCGGTTCAGGCCCTAAAATACCAAAATTTTGTAAGTTCTCTCCTGTGATACGCAATACAACACTAGACCTCAACCACTGTAAACCCTAACCCTGAAACCGACCCGTAACGACCCGTAATCCTTCGAATAGGATCAACGTTTGGTTCACTTTCGGTTTATTATCTTTTAAACCTTCTCTCTTCCGGTTTTCTTCTTTGACATGCAGTACATAAAACCTAGACCCCATCCGCCCTTGCATACACCTCAAACACTTAACCCTACAATATTCATTTAAATTTAAAATCCATGAAACCTTCGATTTATCATTTTTTCCTGTTCTGGCTTCGATTCTCACCATTTATTTGATCGTTTATTTGTAGTGTTTAATTTATAGGCTTAATTGTGATCGCTTTTGTGTGTGTACGCTATATCGTGCTGAAGAAGTACCCACAGAACTCGCAGGAGTTGACGTGGACCCAGAAGGCTACGCTAAAGCTTCGGAGGGCCACGTTTCGCAAGGCAAGCCACGAACCATACTTTGATCAAGTTGAGAACCAAAGTAGAGAACCACTTAGTTATTTAATGCATTCAATATTTATAAATTTATTTGGCGTATGATTTAATTTGTTAGATTAGTTATTATCCATTTATTTATATTGTTACTACTGCCAATATCCTTGCATTACTATACCCTATTCTTTGATGACCTAGGCATAGATTTAATTACATCACATTGCTACTGTATTGGATAATACCACCAATCTCTACACTCATACACTTGTTTTGCCCGTCGTCACGTGATGGCGTCATCGAGCGACGTGAAATGTGGTTTTATGTAAGTCATTTGTATGGAGTGACATGGAAGTTAATTCTAGGTGAAGACAGATGTTCTGGTTTGTAAGGTCGTGCATGTTACTATGCCTATTTTATGGGAGGTGTCATTATGTTTGAATTATGCACTGGCATGTGTTAGCTTTGGTGGCTTCCCCAGATATAAGGACTACCCCCATATACCATGGAAAATGATGTATTTGCACTCATCCACAGGACTTAAGTAATCAAACTTAGTCTATTACATTGTCCCACTATATGAAAGACTATGGGGTGAATCTATGAGCAAGTTTAGGGGTGGCCATGTGGAAGGGGTTTCAGGCAAGTTGACATGATCCATAACAGTGGAACCCGTGAAAGCAGCGATAGTTCTATGCCTTGCTTACGCCTAGCAAGTACATGACTGCTAGGACGGTTCTATATCCCACTGGGCAGTAACTAGTATTAAGTGGGACTCTCAAACAATTCTGTTGTCTTCAGCCTTGCAAATTGTTGACATCGTGTGGGTAAAGCTAGGCAGTCTATGCAGAGATGAGTCTTTAAATCATTCGAATGTGCCGTGCTTCCGGTTAAGAAGCTATGTCATGGGGTGATTCATATTTCTCATGGTATGAGTAGATTTTATAATTAAAATGTGGACATGATTAAGATGAGGATGATGGTGATTAATATTGCTACATTTTAAAGTTCTCGACTTATAACTGTTTGCAATATAGGGTCCTTAGCATAAGCATTCAACGAGAAAGAACAAGCATGGATTCTCATAGAAAATTACTTCATATTAACAAACAAGCTTACATATGGTTATCCCTTTCGGGAACCCCAAAACTTACAGCTCAAATTATTTACTACTATGTTACAGGACTTTTTATAGTGGACTACTATGAGGGAGTCGAAGCACTCTTGCCAGGGTATGCCTGCTAGAATGCTGGAGTTGTGTATCCCCTTTCAATTTGTAGGAGTCTCCATTTATAGCCGAGTGAGGAGCCCTTGTCTTTTTTATTTAAAGTAGATAAGTCTGCATCCACATATAGACGAAGCTATCTGGCCTCTTCTTCTGAAGCGGTGCTTAGTATTTTGAGCAATCAAGCTTCATTCATGAGGCTTGACTTGTATTGAGCAGTATTTGGTTTTTTGATCAATCAAGCTCTCATTCACGAGGCTTGACCTGTATTGAAAGCCTTTGTCTTGTCTTCTACAACACGACTCTAGTTGTCATCATATTCCTGCACATGAGCTGTGTTATGCCCATGCATCATATTGTATTGGTGCAATTCTCATCAATTTGGCTAGTATCCTTTATTGAGCCTTTGTTGTGTAGTGTAGACAAGTCTTCCACGCCTCAGATTTTGATAGTATTATATCAAATATTAACCTTCATTAATGTTTTTGTTATATTTACTGGTATTAATGATTTGTATTCTGATTATGACTAGCGATATCCATTCCATCTGTATCTGATAATGGCATGTCAAAGTTTTCGTTGTATGCTTTTTTGAATTTTTCAAAATTTTCTTCCATCTGTATCTGATTATGACCAATAATAATGGATATCGCTGGTCATAATTAGAATACAAATCATTAATACCAGCAAATATAACAAAAACATTAATGAAGGTTAATATTTTATAGAATAGTATTAAAATCTGCGGCATGGAAGACCTGTCTACACTACACAACAAAGGCTCAATAAAGGATACCAGCTAAATTGATGGGAATTGCACCAATACAATATGATGCATGGGTATAACACAACTCATGTGCAGGAATATGACGACAACTAGAGTTGTGCTGCAGAAGACAAGACAAAGGCTTTCAATACAGGTCAAGCCCCATGAATTAGAGCTTGATTGATCAAAAAACCAAGGACTGCTCAATACAAGTCAAGCCTCATGAATGAAACTTGATTGCTCAAAAATACTAAGCACCGTGTCAGAAGAAGAGGCCAGATAGCTTCTTCTGTATGCGGATGCATACTTATCTACTTTAAATAAAGAAGACTATGGCTCCTCGCTTGGCTATGAAAGGGGATTCCTGTAGATTGAAGGGGACACACAGCTTCTAGCATTGTAGCAGGCGTACCCGGGCGAGAGCGCTTCGACTTCCTCATAGTAGTCCACTTTAAAAAAGTCATGTAATATAGTAGTAAATAGTTTGAGCGTATGTACATACCTTCTATAAGGTAATTTCCTGTTTATATAGTAAGTTTCGGGGCTCCCGGAAGGGAAAACCATATGTAAGCTTGTTTGTTAATATGAAGCAATTTTCTATGAGAATCCCTGCTTGTTCTTTCTGATTGAGTGCTTATGCTAAGGACCCTATAGGAGAAAACTCTTTGATAGTTCTCGTTCATAGCCTGCATCTTGCACAGGCGTCGGGAGAACCTTTAGTCCCTAAGAAGTGTTCCCTTCGGGTGGGACTGTCTGGGGACATGATAAGCTCTCATCTAGATTGAATATGGCTAGGGTTATTCAGAGAAGTTGCTCATAAATACAAACAAGTGAGAAATATGGTGAGTACCGAGTAGGACTTTTAATCTCTAAAGCAATCCTCTACTGATTCGTTTTGGTTTCGCCAACCTCGCGATCCTGAAACAACAACAAATTACTACACTAATATAAACTAGTTAGTCCACATCTATCTATATAAGCGCATAATAATAATAATAATAATAATAATAATAATAATAATAATAATAATAATAATAATAATAATAATAATAATAATAATAATAATAATAATAATAATAATTGTGTGTGTGCTTGTGTCTGTGTATTTGGTATCAGAGCCTAGTCAAGATTGAAAGGTTAACGTATTTGAACTTAGAAGTAAATATAGAAAAGCTAATTAAAATCAAAGATAATATCAATATAAGGTGTAGGTTAAATTCCTCAGAAGAACATATTTGGCATACCTCACATAGCCAACAAATATACTAGTTGATCTATTATATAATTTTTACATAACTTGGGGTAAAGGACAAGACGATCTAGAGTTAAAATTTGAAAGGTTAAATAAAGGATATCAAGGTATCTTAGAACAATATTCTTTAATAAACAATAAATTAATTTAATTTTGCAACTATTAGAAGAAACTAAAGCAACATATAATAAAATTTACAAAAACAATGATTATATCAAAGAAGAAACTGTTATAGTACGAAGGAAAATAGACTCTGTTCTCAATAAAATATCAGTTGGAAGCTCATAAAACTTCAAAGTATCAGAACCAGATATAAGTGCAATTAAAAGATTGATTGAAGAAGTTAAAATTCTGGTTTGTTCTTAAAATATATGCCAGAATATATTCAGGCTCTCAAAGAAACAACAAAAAATTTACACCAACCAATTGGTTTTTCAGACTATGACTCTCAAAAAGAAGATTCTAAAGTAATAATTAGGTAAAACAATACAATTCTTCAGCTATTAGTTAAAATATTAGACAAGCTTAATAGCGAGGAAAGCAAAAAGGAAATAATTTTAACATCTTCAGGAATTGTTTCATCTACTAAGGCCATAAATTTAGAAAAATGGATATACTTAAAAGCCCAACAAGACCAGAGGTAACAACATCCAACTAATAAGACAAGATTTAAGACCTTTGTCTTTAATGAGCAAAATAAGATGCAAGCAAGATGATATTGATAATTTAGATGAATTAATAGACATAGGTAAAGATTTAGAAAGATATCAGAAAGATATTTGAGAAGAATAAAGCTCCAATAGATATATCGGATGGGTTTCTTTGAAAATAGACATGGGTTATACAAAATATTTAGAGAAGTTGAATTAAGTGTCTTAACACAACCTATAGAATTAAGAAGTATAAGTAAACAGATTGAAAATGGACTCAAATACTTAGGCTATAAGTATATACACCAAGGTATGTATATTATAGAAATTAAAGGAATGACAAGAAAGAAATTAAGAACAAAAGTGTTAATAACATTATTAGATAAAAGATAGAATACAGTAGAAAAAGCATTATTAGGATTTTTTAAAGGAGATATGAATGAAAATAGATTAATAATCTATATTGCTCCAGACCTAATGATGCCTGTAAGAGAATTTATAGAAAAATGAGTTTTGGTTTTCAGACCAAAGGTTATTTTAAAGGAACAAATCTTTTGGTAAGCATAGAATTTATGGGAAGGCTAACTAATAATAGTGGCTCAAAATATAGAGTAAATGTTAATAATGTAATTGAAAGCATGCAGTCAAAAGGTATTAAATTTATGAGTCCTCTAAAAATAAGTTTCAAAGAAAGTGTAGGAGAAAAGTGAAATATAAGTAGCCTAATACAAAGAAAAGATATAGCGCAACCCAATAATTACATAAGTTATCATTACCATGATGGTAGTACTAGCATCAGATTTACAAATTATAAATCAAAAGAAGTAGATGATCTAGAATCAATAGATTCAGTTATCTCAAAACTAGACATTAAACTTAAAAGGCATCATAGCATATCCGAATTTATGGAAGAACCTGATTTCGATAAAGAAATTGTTTATTATGAAGAAAAATTGAGAGGCATAAATTTAAAATACAACAATAATATGACGGATAAATGGGCCATGATAAGAGAAAAGGAACTCTTCTTCATCAGAGAATTATTTAGGCTAAAAAGGATTTAAAAGAGTAAAATGCTAGATTTAAGCTTGCACAAAATCAAGGAAATAGAAGTTGAAAATAAAAAGGAAACAACAATAAACGAGAAGCAAAATATTCCAAGTAATATAAGCGAGGAACAACAATGTGATATTAACAATAATTTATTATTAGAAAGTTATGAAGAAGAAGTAGTAGTTAATGAAAGTTACAATGATATACCCAATATAGTGCTTCTGAGCATTATAATGACTTTATAGAATCATTAGATGATGAAATTTTACATAATTTAGCAAATGCAATGGAAGCTATGAAAATAGGCTCAAGAAAAGCTAAACGAAAAAGATTTGGCAAAAATTTAGTAAAACAAGAAGAAGAGGGAGAGAGACAACATAGGGCATTTGAAAAATGGCCACCAGAGAAGGATGATAATCCATATACTTATATCCTAGAACAGTACAAATATATGGGTTCTAAAAGGAGAAAATTTGAAAAGGCAATAAAATTCCAACCTACAAAGGTGATGGTGCAATATTGGATTTAGCCGCACGTGACCCTATTGACTGGCCAAATATTACAAGCATATAGAAAGGTTTGATAGTACATACATACATACATACATACATACATATATATATATATATATATATATATATATATATATATATATATATATATATATATATATATATATATAATCAACATAATATTGGAAATAAAATAGAAGATATGATAACCTACTTAGAAACATTTCTTGGAGAATTAGTAAAAATTCTATTGAAATAATGGGTAGAAACCTACCCTAATTATTATGAAGAGCTAAAAAGGGCCGGTAATAATCCAAATAGCTTTGCAAACAATTTATCAAATATTATTATTGCAGAAGAACTAGAACTAGGTAGTATAACCTTGCAAAATGAAAGGTTAACAGAAATAGAAAAATTAACATTAACCAATTGAAAAGGAATAAAATAATTTTCTCAACATTATTTATATAATGCTACTACCACTAAGCAAGGCTATAATAAAAGTGTAGTAGGAAGATATTTTAATAAATTGCCCGATCCTTTAAGAACAATGATATTTGAAGAATATAAAAAAAAAGATGAAGGAATGACCGTTAATATTTCTCTGGTCATAAACTTTGTCTTCAAACAATTGAAACAGTTTGATGGGGACGAGGTGCCCGATCTTTCGATGAAATTGATAACTATAGATTTGTGGGTGGAGATGACCCTGGCAATCCGACTACAAACGCACGACGTCGCTTGCGCCTTAGCAATCGCTGAACCAACTTCGAGATGTTATTGATCCCGCTGGCGGCGCGATCAACCTGAACACAAGGTTCAATCCCTGCGAGCAATTGAAGAAATAGCAAGAATAAGACGTAGGCAATCTGATATTGCAAATATGAATGAAGCATAAATTGTATGGCGAATCAATAAATTGGGATCACGAAGCTGTCTTGACAGGTGGTCGTCCGACACAACTGAAGAACAAAAGTTTGCGCAATGGCTAAACCTAAACTCAACGAAATCCAAGTCGAGCAAAGGAGACAGCAGCTCTTAAATAGGGAAACGACCAGGGGGGCATCCCACACGCACGCCTAGGGTTACAAGGCCCATGGGCCCAAGTGGGGATGGCGCAGCACCCGTTTGACTCGGACTTAGGAACCAATGTGGTTGTTTTGTTGATTGCGGCCGGCTCGGATGGAATTTGAAGATGAGGTTGGATCCGTTGGAAAATAGACTTCATAAGCTTTCCGTGAAGTACAAGAACATCCCAAACGGAGTCCGTATGAAGAAGTTATGCCTGTTTGAACTTGGTACCATTACAGCAATTTGAATCTGATTCTAGAACGAGTCCATCTCAAAGTCTTGCTTGACTTGCTCCCTTTCCTTCATCCTTTCCTAGATTCCTAATTACAATTAAATCATTTGCATTAGGTAGCAGACTATTCTCAATAATATATGAACCTAGGAATGAATTCACCTGATAATTTTTTTATCAACTAGAGATTATTGGTATTTTTTTAAAAGAAGATCCCTAGGTATATAAGGGGAGGCTGGAAGCCTCCTAGGGGCAGGACAGTATCTCACCAAAGAAACTTCAAAAACAATATACCACAACTGAAAATAGGATATTACCTCATATCGAGGGCCCTATATAATCATGTTCCTTTGCAATCCATCAAGTTTAGGTCTCATGAGTAGCCCCATATGATCATTACCGATACAAAACATCGACAGTTGGCGCATTAGGTAGGGGCTTCGTCGGTATCATATTTATCAAGCTTGATGGATCCAACCACCGGAGTCGTCGGCGTCAAATTCTTCCCTGGGCAAACAATCAGTTTCAGGTGCCTCGACTTCGTTGCCGACAAGTTTGTTAACCTCACCCTATCCGACTCGGACTTGATCCGATCGGCTAGAAACCAAGCCGACTTCGCGCCAGTCGGCTTATTCAACACTGCAGCAGTCTTCGGTGATATGCTGCAGTGGTCTCCAAGATGCTCGGGTCCAGGGACAACTCTTTGTTTCAATGTTCGACTCGGACTCGGACTTGAGCCGACCAAGATCGGGCTAAGAAAGGAGGAGATTGTCAATCTCCCGTTCGGACTCGGCAATGCCGCGGATAGTTTCAATCTAGCACCATTGCAGCAGACCCGATCTCCTGGAGTACAACTCGGATACGGCCCAGAGCCGCTCGAGATTGGATCTAGGGTGGTTGGAGTCGTAATTACCCTCCTCAATTACTCCGACTCTGACTCACAGTCGGGCAGCAGCTCAGCAAGCTTCTCTCCTCCACGCGAAGTCTTCATGGCGTCCAAGGGCTTAACTCCCACTCAGGAGGCACGCTGACTATGTGACTAGCAAGAGGAGGCTCGCCGACTGCGCGAGCAGCAGGAGGAAGATGCACGACGCCTGCAAGCCGAGCATGATGCTCGGAACGACAATCTACGCAAGGCAGGGCAGACTGCTCAATAGGAGATCCTTCAAACCCGAGTCAGTGACCACGACGTCTTCGTGACTCCACAACAGATCGTCGTGGCTGCTACCATGCTGCTCGACACCTTGCAATTTGAACCCGACCACCAGGCCACCCCGACTATCGCAAGGATTAAAGAAATAATCACCGCTGCGGCTTGTCAGCAGCGACAATAGTTGGGAGATACACTCATACCGTCCAACAGGACGGCATCAGATACGGTGATCTCATCTGCCTCAGCAAAGTGTCGCGCAGCTAGCTCTAGTCAGCCTCACTCGGAGTCGCACCCAACGTCACTTGGCCATTAGAACAACGATCGACAGTGGCACCATCACGACGACCGCTGTGACAACCTTGACGCCCGAGGATGACTATGGTGTGATCTTCGGCAAGATATCAATGCCAGCCATCGAGAACGCAAGGAAGACGAGCGACGCTAACTGGATGATGAGCACGGGCGCTTCAGCCTCCACCACGAGTGATTTCATTGCCACAGTCGAAATCGGAGTCCTCACACGGATGATGGAGTACCGATATTCACCCATAAGTTACAACAAGTCGACTGGCCATTTGGCTCCGAGCCGACTATAATTGAAAAGTATGATGGAAAGACTAATCCCGAGTCCTGGCTCACAGTTTACATTTTGGCGATCCGTGCAGCCGGAGATGATCATAAGGCCGTAGCTAACTACCTCCTGGTCGCCTTAGCCGACTTAGTGAGAACATGGCTAATAGGACTTTATAAAAGATCAATCGGCTCCTAGGGAGAATTCCGAGAACGCTTCATCGCAAATTTCCAAGAAACGTATGAAAGACCCTCTTCTGAGTATGATTTGTATCAATGCCACCAGAGGAAGAACGAGTCACTCCGCGACTTCATTAAGAGGTTTTCTGAGAATAGGAACTTAACCCCAAAGATTAAGGACGAGGTCATCATTGCCGCCTTCCGCAAGGAACTTAAAAACACCCCGTACATCGCCAAGTTCACTCGGAAGCCTCCGACTTCTGTCAAAGCTTTATTCGACATGGCCAACAAATATGCCGACTTAGCCGACACTGTTGCTGAGGCCCTGGATGATAAGGAGTCTCGACAGAAGGAAAAGAAAGACACGGACGATGCAGCACAGACTAAGTCTAGCAATCGTAAACGCAAGTTGGCCAACGTCGTGGTGGTCGTGGAGCGCAGTTGGCCGTGACCCCCATGGACGGACGAGTACTAGAAAGTCATGAACGGGTCATGTCCTTTCCACCCAAAGAGGAAGCACGCGACTAGGAACAGCTTCATGCTTAAGAAATTTGCTTCTGAGCAAACATCAATATCTGGCGAAAACAAAGACAAGGACAAGCCAGATTCGGGCACAGCCAGCGACTATCGAGATCCCTAGGCTGAGCTAAACCACATCTTTGGAGGGCCGTCTGCATATGAGTCCAAGAGGAAACAAAAGATAACAACGCGAGGAGTCAACTCGGTCTCAATAGACGCCCCCAATAACTGCGTTGGTCAGAAACAACAATCACTTTTGATAGCGCAGATCACCTCGACCGAGTCACTCATCCAGGGTGTTACGAGTATCAAGCTGAAGAAGTTTCTTATTGATGGAGGAAGCGCTCTCAACATTCTATTTGCCAAGACGCTCGACGAGATGAAGATCCCTCTATCCGAGCTGCGGCTGAGTACAACGCCCTTCCACGGGGTAATCCTCGGACTTTCTTCCACTCCATTCGGACAGATCACTCTGCCAGTCATTTTTGTCACGCGGGAGAATTTCTGCATCAAGAATATCTGCTTCGAGGTTGCCGACTTTGAGACAGCATATCATGCTATATTCGGACGGCCTACACTAGCCAAATTCATGGCGGTGTCTCATTATACATATATGGTGCTCAAGATGCCAGGACCTGCAAGGGTACTTTCCTTGTGCAGTGATGTCAAGCAAGCCTTCACCTACGACAAGGAGAGCTGCGAGCTGGCCCAATCTTAAGAAGCGGCAGTCGGACGGAACAATATCCGACTAGCCGCAACATCTACAAATGAGGACGACCAAGTTCCGGCGAAAAAGGCAGCCAAGTTGGGAATTTCAGCGGATTTAGAAACAAAAAAGATCCCCTGGACCCTTTCGACCGCACCAAGACTGTGCTTGTCGGGTCCGGACTTAACCCCAAACAGGAAGATGTAACGCCCAGAAATTCGCACCGAAATTCTGAACATTAATGTGTAATAAATCCCTACCCAGGAAAGCGAGGGTACACAAACCAAGTTGCCATATAGAGTGTCTTACAAACAGAGTAAAATGTATATTACATAAATGCAGCGGAAAAAGGTAAAGATAGTCTATAAACATCTGGCCAAGCAGCCGCTTCCATCCCACATGCACCTTGACGGCGGAGCCAGCCTATTCCTCAGGATGATCTTCATCTGACGCGTTCTCCAACACTGGGGGAAAATTGGAGCAAGGCTGAGTACCACCCACAGTACTCAATAAATCACACCCACAATTATGCATATGCACAGGGTACAAAGATGGGATAGGGTTTGTTTTGCATAAAAGCAGTTGCAAACAGTAGTAGTTCGCAAACAGTAAAAAGTTGATTAATTTAACAATATTAATTCTCCACTGATTAATGTTAAACCACGTTAACCAGGCCCAACCATTCCCAACTAATTGACGCTACACCACGTCAACAAGTCTCCACTCATGAACGCTACACCACATTCACCAGACACCTCCGGGTACCGTTACACCACGTTACTCGGACTCCACTGATTAACGCTACACCACGTTAACCAGTCACCACCGGACAACGTTACACCACGCTGACCAGCTTTTCCCGATCAACGCTACACCACGTTGACCAGGCCGCGCTGATGGAAGTTACACCACGACCACCAGGCGTCACTGATGAGAGTTACACCACACTCACCAGTCTCCACCAACTAGCGTTACACCACGCTAACCGGTCACCCCCAGTCAACTCAACCACATCGACCAGACTCAACACCTTCCACAACACCAGTTTGATAAAACAGGATTAATTATCTAGGGTGAGACTAATCACGGTGAGTCTTGGCCAATGTGCCCATAACCGCGGGCACGGCTATTCGAATAGTTTTACTCTAATCAGAGGTGTACAACTGTACCCACAAGACACAGCCCCCACACATGTTCCCGTGTGCCAGTACATCACCACAATGTCCCGTACGAGGCTATGACAGGACCGTTCACGAAACCCCTCCCTAACCATCCACACCACGCTGAGGTAGCACCTGCCGATAGAGCACGCCATATTGGCCAGGCTACCCCCTTGCGCCATGGTGAATCCGACAGCGGATCAACCCTACCCCGGGCCGACCCAACTCCATCCCGCTCACCCTCTTCTTCGGTGCCTAGGAGAGGGAGAAGAAACGCTTCAAGCCCAGCCGTTGCCCACGCTGGCTTGTGGAAAGTACGGGAAGTTGCCCAAGTGGTTCCCGCGAACCGGTCCTTAATTGCCATGGGTGTGACAAGCAAAACCATACACCCATAGCCCACCATTTAGGTCAGGTTTTAATAATTTAACATCAGCCTATCCAAAGTTTCACTTTTGCGACATGGAGTCGAATCATATAAAAGAAATAATATTTAATTCCGATGTGAGCTAGGTTGCTAAGCATGGCTAAGCATCCTAAGAACTGTAATCTAATCACATTATTACCCAGGTGACAAGGGTTTAGGTTTCGAAACTATGGCTAAGTCCTAACATTGCATAGGTAATAACCACCCACATGAAATATTAAAATAATATAGTTTATTTGAGTAAACAAAGCAATTTAGCGAAAAATAGGTACAAAGTGTTCAAAGTAACAGTGCGACTTGCCTTGCTCCAGCTCAAGGTACTCTGCTACGATCTCGAAATACGCGGGAGAATTACTGGCGTCGGATTCTACAACAAACAATGCATAAACAATTAAAAACAGTACATGGGGCAATCAAACATGGGCTGAAAGTATTTTTAATGGATTCTTGGCATTTTTCTGGATTTAATAAAATTTGAATGGACTTAATCGGAGTTCGCATGAATTAGTTATGATTTATTGAAGTTTTACTGCTATTTTCAGTGTAAATATAATTAACAGGCGATTTATTGCGCATTAAACCGAATTAAAGACGTCACCGGAGGGAGAGCGGCGCACAAAGGCGGGCGCACCACGTGGCGCCACCGCGGGCAAGCACGCTGGCGAGCGAGCTGGTAGCCCCGATCTGCCACCCAGCAGATCGGACGGCCCCGGGGAGCGGCGGCCGAAGCCGGCCGTCCCGAGCGGGAGGCGGCGGCGCGCACACGACCCGATGGTCGACGACGGCGACCACCCGGCGCGGCGGCGACCACATGGAGGGGCGGAAAGGAACGGGAAAATGGAGGGGGTTCTCACCGGCGGCTCGCGACGGCGAGCGACGGCGCGAAGACGACGATGGCGACGAAAAAGTGGCGGCGGCCTCGGGACGACGTCGGTGACGGAGCTTCGACGGTGGGGAACGGGCGAGAGGCGGTTGCCGAGGTGTCCTGGAGGATGAGGAGGACGGAAGAGGAGTTAGGGCGAAGAATGGAGACGCGGCGCGGCGGAAATCACCGGCCGGAGAGGAGGCGGAGTGCCAATGCTCACCGTGCGCGTGGTCGGGGCGGTCTAGCGGGATTTGGCTTCCACGGAGTGGCTGCCGAGGTGCGGTGTGGCACGGCGGAGGTGATGGCGGTGGCGGTATGGCCTGGCGGCCTCCGGAACGGCGGCGAGCGGTGGCCGGAGTGGGCGAAAAACGGGGGAGCTCGGGGGCGCGGTGGTGAGAGGGTTCTAGAGCACGGGGAAACTCGGTGTGTTGGGGGAAAAATGGAGGAGAGGGCGGAGGGGCCTTTTATGCAGTCAGCCGGGAGAGATCGAGGCCGAACGGCTCCAATCGTGCACGGGAGAGAGAGTGGCGGCGTGGAGATCGTGCGCGCAATTTGTGGGAGTGAGGGGGCGTGGACGCCGGAGAACTCGGGGAGGTGGGGCGGACTCGGTCCGCGCCCGTTTGAAACGAGTGCGAGTGCGGGAGGAGGCGGGCGGCGGCGCCGGATCGGACGGCTCTGGGGATTTTCCCCTCCGCCCGATTCGGACGGAGGAGGAAGACGATGTTGATAGGTGGGCCCGGCCTGTCAGCAGGAGGCGCGTGGGCGCGGGTGCAAGCGAGGGCGCGGGCGCGGGAGAGGGGCGCGGGCGCGGGCGCGAGGGCGCAGTCGCAAGGGCGCAGGAGAGGGAGAGGGCGCGGGCACGGGGGCGCAGGGGCGTGGGCGCGGGAGAGGGAGAGGCCGGGGAGAGGGAAAAAGGAACCGGCCTGTGGCGCACGGGGAATGGCGGCACAGGAGCGGGCTGCTGGCCCAACAGAAGAAAAAGAGAAAGGAAAAAGGAAAAAGATTTCCAGGACGATTTAAATTCCGATAAGCGTTTTTGATTTATTAAAAATAGTTCCTGTGCTCTAAAAATTCCACTAAAATCCAGTTAATGTATTTTGGCACAGAGAATACAAGAAAAATATTCCCGGCCACGATAATTTATTATCTTGCATTTTACACCTTTAATTAATTCCTCTAGCCATTTTAAAATTCCTTTTCTTAGGTATTTTCTCAGGTAAGGTTTTTGTGTGGCTAACATCGGGGTGTGACAAAAGACAAGCTCGTCACCTTCCTCCAGGCAAACAGGAATATATTTGCTTAGAAACCTTATAACATGCCTGGTGTACCAAGGGAGGTGATTGAGCATTTCCTCAATATCAAGTCAGACGCCAAACTAGTCAAGCAACAATTACTGCGCTTCGCACAAGACCGGAAAGATGCTATTCGGGAGGAGATTACCAAGCTCCTTGCGGCCGGGTTCATCAAAGAGGTCTACCACCCAGATTGGCTGGCGGATCCAATCTTAGTCTAGAAGAAGAACGGTAAATGGCGCATGTGCGTCGACTACACCGACTTAAACAAAGTGCGCCCCAAGGATCCATTTGGTCTAAGTTGCTCAGCTTTCTCGACTGCTACTTGGGATACCATCAAATCAGCCTGAAGGAGGACCGCCTAAAGACTTCTTTTATCACGCCATTTGGGGCATACTGCTATGTCATTATGCCATTTGGGTTGAAAAACGCTGACGCAACGTACCAGCGTGCCATCCAGCGGTGTCTTCATACTCAACTCGGGCGCAATGTGGAAGCATATGTCCTACTCAACTTGAACGCAACGTGGAGGCATATGTCGATGACGTGGTGATCAAGACTAAAGTCCAGGAAGACCTCATCACCAACTTGGAAGAAATTTTTCAAAGTCTTTGAAGATTCAAGATGAAGCTAAACCCGGAAAAGTGCATCTTTGGAGAAAACTACTCGGCTTCATCGTATCACAACGGGTCATCGAAGCAAATCTAGAGAAAATCAATGCTATCATGAACATGGCACCTCCGACTGGCCAGAAGGGTGTACAAAAGCTAACCGGCTGCATCGCGGCACTCAGCCGATTCGTTTCTCGACTCGGCGAGCGGGGTATGCCCTTTTTCAAATTATTGAAGAAAGTTGATAATTTTCAATGGACACTAGAAGTCCAACAAGCCTTCGAAGATTTCAAGAAGTTTCTTACATCTCTACCCGTGTTGGCATCACCTATGCCCGAGGAACTACTTATGTTGTATCTCACGACAACTACTCAGGTAGTCAGCACAGTGTTGGTCATCGAGCAGGCAGAGCCAGGGCATATACAAAAAGTACAAAGGCCAGTCTACTTTGTTAGCGAAGTCCTAGGTGAATTCAAGATGAGATATCCTTATGTCCAGAAGCTGTTATATGGTCTACTCATAACTGTTCGGAAGTTGGTGCACTATTTTCAGTCGCATTTAGTAACTATCGTCACATCATATCTACTCGAGGACGTCCTACACAATCGCGAGGCCACCGGTAGAATCGCTAAATGGGCGTTCGAGCTGATGGCGTTTGACATTGCTTTTCAACCTCGGACAGCCATCAAGTCATAAACACTCATCGACTTCATGGCCGAGTGGATAGAAGTTCAGTCGGCTACGACAACGGATTGGTGGAGCAGGGGCTGGTGTCGTCTTGATGTCACCTATCGGAGAAAAACTGAAATACGTCCTTCAGATACACTTTCCAGCATCCTACAACGTCACCGAGTACGAGGCACTCATCCACGGGCTCCGCATCATCATATCACTCGGCATTCGCTACCAGGTCATGAAAGACTAGACGTGTCTAGACGATAACATGGCGGCATACTGCCAGGAAGTGAGAAAACTAGAAAATAAGTTTGATGGGCTGGAGATTACACACGTGCTACTCCAATACAATGAAACAGCAGACGAGCTAGCCAACATGGGATCCAAACGTTAAGTGGTCCTGACTGGAAATTTTTATCGCGAACAATTATTGGAACCGTCAATCAAGAAGAAGCCTATACTCAAGCAGTCAGGGGCTGAACCTACCCTAGCAACAAATGAAGTACTTATCATCTCTCAAGATTGGCAAACTCTAATCATCAAATTCCTCTTGGATGACGAGCTCCCAGATGATCGCAGTGAAGCCAAGCGGATCAAACGTCGAAGCAAATGTTTCCATGTAGTCAGAGAAGATCTCTATCGTCGAAATGCATCCAAAGTCTTCGTGCGCCGCGTCACACCTGAGGAGGACAAGCAGATTCTGCAATCTATCCACTCGGGCATTTGTGGCAACCATGTTGCATCAAGGACGTTAGTCAGAAAGGCTTACAGACAACGATTTTTCTGGCTGACTGTAGTTACAGACGCTAAAGATATAGTTTGGACCTGTGAGGGATGCCAGTTCTTTGCCTGCCAAACATCTTCCAGCTCAGGAACTACATACAATTCCAATCTCTTGGCCTTTTGCAGTTTGGGGGCTTGACATGATCGGTCCGTTCAAGAAGGCGCTAGGAGGGTTCACACACTTGTTCGTTGCAGTGGACAAATTCATAAAGTGGATCGAGGCAAAACCCATTGCTACCAGAACAGCAGCAAGGGCAAAAGATTTCATCATGAGTATTGTATACCGATTCGGAGTTCCCAACCGCATTATAACGGACAACGGCACTCAGTTCACTGGCGGCGTTTTTCAAGATTTCTGTGACGACTTCGGCATCAAGATCTGTTATGCTTCTGTGGCACACCCACGAAGCAATGGGCAAATCGAGCGTGATAATTGTATGGTCTTGCAAGGTATCAGGGTATTTGACTGACTACAACCATATGCAGGGTGGTGGGTGCAGAACTCCCATCTGTTCTCCAGTCTTTAAGATCCATGGTTAGTCGGGCAACAGGGCAATCTACTTTCTTCCTAGTCTATGGTGCTGAGGCTGTGTTACCAACCGAGCTGGAATTCGGCTCACCACGAGTTTGGGCCCACTCAGAATCAAAATCAAACGAAGACCGACTGGTCGAATTAGATCAGTTGGAAGAAGCAAGGGACATCGCAACTATCCAGTCGGCAAGATACTTCCAAGAACTACGTCGTTATCAGAGTCGCAATGTTCGTGGCCATGCCTTTTTGGTGGGAGATCTCATTTTAAGAAAAATTCAAACCACCAAAGACAGGCATAAATTATCTCCCTTATGGAAGTGGCCATTCATCATTGCTGTGGTGATACGTCCGGATGCCTACCGACTGAAGACAGAAGACAACGTCCTAGTCAATAACTCATAGAACATAGAACAGCTACGTCCTTTCTAAACCTGAGTTTTGTACTCTCTTTATATATATGAATAAAGTTTGTTACTCTGACTCTGACTCAATACATCACTTGTCCCAACCGACTAGTGAGTCGAGAGCTACATGATATTACATGCCTATTGTCGTTAATAAAGCCCAATCTTGTTTTATCTAAGTCATGAAGTTCTACAACGACTATGTTAAGTTTTCCCAAGTATAGTCTTGTGAGGCGAACGTTTTTCTTTAAGTTTATCTCAAACCACTCGGCGTAAACTGTTCAGTTGGGTAAAGCTAATGACGGCTCAGAGGAAACAAGTACTGGGCAGGAATTAACAATAAGTAGCAAAAATATTCACAATATTTACACATTGTTTCTGGTGAACACCGACTACATAAAAGTTTATGTTTATATTGTCAGATCTTTGGCAATGGCTCCTGCAGTCACCCTCACCTGGCTGATCAGTTCCAAGCCCTCCTCCGGGGTAGTCCCTTCGGCAAAACCTTCACCAACTGCCTCAATATCTACCCGGGGGTAGAGACTTGGTCATGGCTAGAGCCTGGGCAATCCCAATGGCAAAGCGCTCATCCGAGTATTTCTTCAGGATTCCTAGAGCTTCCTCGAGACGTTGCGCCACCTGAGCAATCAAGCTAGAACTATACCCGGCTTGGTTCGATTGCATGATATCCAGTAAAGTCCTCGCAGAGTCAACAATGACTTGCCGCGATTCCTTTATGACCTTTATCTCCTCTGCAAAAGCGCCGAACTGGATTTGCGAATTGGCCTTGAAAGCTGTTTATGCAAAGACAAATACATCAGCAAACCAAGATGCCTAGTCGGATCAAGTATACAGTCGGATGTGTGACTTACTCGCATATTCGGTATCCACCTTCGACTTCGCCTTTTTTAGCTCTTTCAGCTCCTTCAGACGTTCAATTTCCAGGGATTGGTTGTTGAGATTTGTCTCAAGTGCTACAGCAAAATAGAGTCGAGAATTAACAACACAGAAGGTTTGGTCAGAGGTCACTCGGGCGAGAGGGAAACTTACTCTTAATAGTCCCTGCTTGAGCCCAGTTCTCGTCCTTGAGCTTGTCCACAGATCCTTTCAGCCACTCCTCCCTCTCCTTGTTGAATTTCTCTAGGTCGTCCTTGGCGATCTGGAGCTGAATGAGCTGAGGAGCGAGCTCAGACAGAACTCGGCCCATCTTCTCCGACCGACCAACCACTTTCTGCTCAAGAAATATTGAAGTCAAGCAAAACAAATAACTAGAATGCAAAGTCCTGAAGAACCACCAATCAGCAAGCATAGCAAGATCAACTGCGTACCTGGATTCCCTTTGATGCGGCGATAGCGGCATACATCAAGTTGACTCTTTCTCTTTGGGCCTCCTGGTCGTCATGCTCGAAGCTCTCTACTTCCCCCTCTAGAGTAACCCAATAAAACGCCCAGGGAAAGTTTGGCGGGGGAGCCTCGAGCCTGGGGAGATCGTCATCGTTAGATGATGGCGATAGCGGAGGCGATGGAGTCCTAGGCCTCAGATCGATCGGCGCCACGGGCTCCCGGGCAAGCTCAGAGACAAGAGCTTCGATCTCGATGTCCTGACTAGGTGTCGCTTGTGGCTCGGCTGGCTGGGTTGACTCAGCTTCAGGGGCTGGGACGATTTCCGGATCGGCTTGCAGCACGACTGGCTCAGGCTCAGTTGGGGCAGGGGCTGCGATGGGGGTTGGTGGCGCTGTCACCTTGGGGTCAGTGTCACTCGGCTTCCTGCAGAACTTACAAGGCACTCAATATATTGTAAGATTATTCAAGCTTTCTCAAAGATTGAAGATTTTTTATACCTTTTGGAAGTTTTAAACTTCCACCCCTGTGTGCTGGGGGCGGAGGTAGTTGGTGATGGGCTTGATAGCCTAATCGGCGGCGGAGAGTTGCCAACTGTCGAGCTCATCAGCGCAGCAGTCGGCGGTGGAGAGCTTGGCCCAGTCAGCACCGTGCTTGATGCGGCCAACTGGGGGGTGGCGGCACTTGGCGGTGTTGTCCTGGGGCTGGGAGGCCTGGGGGTGGCGCTACTGGAGTCTCTGATCGTCAGACCGCAAGAAGCCTTGGTTTTCTTTTGTCTTGGCCTGGTCTATTGTTGGTCTTTTCCTAGCCCTCTTGGGGCTTGGGCTGCCGAGGGGCTGGCTGGACGCTTCCTGGACCCACTAGCCGACTAGCTTTGGGGGATGGAGTCAAATCCTTCATGGTCCTGCAAGCATTCAAATATTACATATTGCACACTGCATGGCTGGACAACATTCATGACACTCATCATAGATAGATATCAAGACGACAACAGCATTGTATATTATCTTTGGCCGGGTCCTGCACTTGCAGTAGGGTTTGGGGGCTCTTTCCTTGTCTTCAGTCTCCACAACTCCGTTGACAAAGAAACCAAGTAAGGTATCAGTAACTTTGTCCTTGTCGACGAAGTCGGGATATTATCAAGATGGATCATTTTTCCCTCGGTAGTCGAACCCAAGGTGGCTTCTGGCCACCCAGGGACCGGTCAGCCCCGTGCCCTTCAGCATGTCGATCTTTTCCAGCAGCTGGTAGACTTGGCCCATTTCAACGGATGTCCAACTCTCCAGGAAAGGAGGATTTCTTGTGAAAGGGGGCAGGGAGGGCTCGAGATTTGAGTAGTAAAACCACTCCCGATGCAACCCCTTGAGAGAAGTCTTCAGGAGGACATGGAGATAGGCCCTCTTCATCTCATTTCGGAGCTGAAGGCCAGCTCCCCCCAATCGTCTGAATTTTGGATTTTGAGGGTTGGGGTTTGATGTAGAAGAGATACCGGAAGAGATTGAAATGGGGGAAAATCCCCAGGAAAGCCTCATAGAGGGTTACGAAGATGGAGATCTGGAGGATGGAGTTTGGGTTGAGGTTAACCAGCTCGATCTGGTAGAAAGAAAGGAGGCGACGTAGGAAATCGAAGACTGGAAGAGAAAGGCCGCGATCAAAGAAAGAAGTGAAGACCACGGTTTCGCTCGGGCCTGGAGCGGGGATGGACTCACCGACGGCTGGGCACTAGTTGATGATTTCTTGTTGTTGCAGTATCTTCTTGTTCTCCAAGATCTCCAGCTTCGTGGAGCTGTAGCCCAACACCGGCCAAGATCCCGAAGACAATTCTGGGATGTCGAAAGGAGCTCTCGGCATCGCTAGGGGTGTGGAGTTGGGCGGAGAAGCTTTTGGCTGCTGGGAATCAACGCTGGGAAGCAGTTCCTAGCGGATTGTTGGTGGTGAGAGTGAGCTGCAGTAAACCCTAGAGGAGCGGAGAGCGCGAAGTTTTGGCGCGGTTTCGGGAGCTGAAGCGATTTGGTTGACTGGGGGAGAAAGGGGAATCTTCTTTCTCCCGCCGCTGTATAAGGCCTGTGCCGAGTTTGTGAGCCTAGGCCGGCTTGCTCGGTAATGGACCATAAGATATGAGTTTCTAAATAGCATGTTCTATTGGGCTGACCGCTGATTGTGTTAAAATCACAATACAGATGATATTTTACATAAACCGATGAAATAATCAGATATGCTTCATGTTAAGCCTAATTGTTGAACACATGTGTTCAGATATCTGAATTATTTAACAGGTATTGAGGATATATCCTTATAAGGATCAGTAGCTGGTCTCCATCAAAATTGGGGATGTAGGTATCTCTCAAGTACACCTAACCATATATTGGGTTAAAATCCATGAAGTGGTACTTGGCTTATATGGTTAGCCAAAATTGCCTTGACCAAAAATATTTTCAGCTGATATGATGCTGAAGAGTCCAATTTCTGAGAAATATACCACTCGGGAAAGACTTAAGGGTTAAAGATTTTTGATTTTATATTTAATTGTTTCATAATTAAGTACAAAGTCGGGGGCTACACCTAATAGGTGCGCCTATTCGGCGCACATTTTTCTTATTTTTCTATGAAGCCCTTCATAGTCTTGTTGCCAGCTGATATGAAGCAGGACTTGGAGAAGAAACACTCGAACAATGAGTATTCGGGAGCAAGACACTCGAGAAATCTTCATCAAGGAGGATGAGCACTCGGTACCAGCTGTGACTCAACTATAAAGGTCTCAAGGGCTACTGTGGAAGCCATGGGTCCCGGGTATCTTATGGGAAGCTTTGTGGTCACTCGGATAAAGTATGGGTCTAATCCTGCAATTAGGGATATGACAGGACTCGGTGCATATTACCTTGTATGATAAGGAAAAGGATATAGTCTTAGTTGGGTACGTTGTATTTCTAAAAGAAGATTCCTTGGTTGGAGTCCGATTGAGATTCCTATCATGTAGCCTTGCCTCCTCGGTATATAAGGGGAGGCAGAAAGTCCCCTGAGGGCAGAACAGTATCTCACTGGAGAAACTTCAAAAGCAATACACCACAACTAGAAGTAGGGTATTACCTCACATCAAGGGCCTGAATCAGGATAAATTGTTTCGTATTTCTTTGCAATCCATCAAGTTTAGGTCTCACGAGTAGCCCCATATAATCATTGCCGATACAAAACATCGACAGAAGATAATATGTACTATGCTTATGAAGCGATCTTGAGGCCCTCTTTTCGTTGTCAGAATTGTGTTTGGGAAAGGATTCTCCTTTGCAAATTAAACTGTAACAGGTATTATATTTTTTAGATAGTTTCGATCCATCACAATTTTAAGGCACTATTTTGTTGATAGGCTTGTAGTTTCTGAAAATTTCAGGTTTAGCAGAGCTGACCATTTTCTTATGGTAACAAAAATTGTCATTGTGAGTACTAGATTATCATGTTTAAGAACTATATCTATTCCATCCTGTAAAAGTATGCAATGTCCTCTTTCAGTTGGTTAAATTGAAGAAATTCATTGGATCAAATATGCAATGTCCACTTTTAGTTGTCTGAATTGAAAAAAATGCACAAGATATGTACCTTTCAGAGCTCTAGACTATATTTAGTAGTGCTTATTGAATTTGTGCTCCATGCTTCCTGAAAATAAAAATTACAAGTCCAAACCAAAAGGTTTTAAGTTATAAATCAACTGAGATCGGAATAGTTTGTGATTGGTTGATTTTTCAAACATGGTTGAGACTTGAATCTTAATGAGTTAACATTGTAGCAGCTGTAGCAGAATTTTGAAATTCAATTTTTGGACTATATATTACTTGCACTGTAAATGCGATGCCCATGGCTTCTCTTTCTGGTGGGTGCGGGGGGAGGGGGATCTCCGGCGGGCTGGCTAGGTTGATGGTTGCATGGGCTGATCGTGGATCTTAGCTCAGCCCGACGCATCTGGCTCAATGCACGGCTATGACTGGCCGTGTTTATGTTCGGCCCAAATAGTCTGCTAGACCGAGAAGCACGGGGTAACAAACTCACATCGGACACGCGAGCACAGAATTGGAATTTTTTTGATTTTTGTATTTATTTATTAAAAGATTTGCAAAAGTAGATTTTTGTTTGAAAAAATTGCAAAAATAGACTCCCACCGCCCTCTGGGAGGGCGATTTTATGACGTGGCTGACGGCCGTTGGCCCTCCCGCCGACGGCCGTCAGCCATTTTGCAGGCGGCCCCCCGGCCTCCCAAAAACCGCCCTCTCAGAGGGCGGTAAGGGGCCGCCTGCAAAATGTGCCCAAAAACCGCCCTCTGAAAGGGCGGTTTTTGGCTCCCGGGGGGCCGCCTGCAAAGTCGCCCATTTCCAGGGCGGTTTTTTGCAGGCGGCCCCCTTGCCGCTCTCTGGGAGGGCGGTTTTTAGCCCCCGGGTATAAATCCCCCTCCCAGACTCAAAAAATGTCATAAAATTCACTCAAATTAGAAAAAAAAAACAGGAGAGAGCTGAGAGGGCGAAAGCAGCGAAGCTCTGCCCGTTTGCTGATTTGCCTGCAGGTAAAATCCATTGTTCCTTTGCAATTTCTATTTGTATGTAAGAATTGATGTAGTAATGTACTAGTTACGTGTATAGTACTATATAGATCTGTAGTTTTTAGTTAATCTGTTAGATGACTTACTTTTTGTATAGATGGTACTTATAAAATCTGGAATACACGGTTTTAGATGTTAGGAGGATGTTGGTACCTAGTTTAACTGTATTTTTCATCAACAGATATGTCAAATAAGGTGATATTTCAGTTATTTCACGGGCAAGGGAATGTGAGATATGGTCCAGACGGTGTAGATCTGTCGGAGTTTAGTTCAACGGCTAAGGGTATTGATAGGCCAGCTGAGAGAAGTTTTGGATCAGTATACAACTGGCTGATGCGAGGGTTTCGACTGGACCCTCAGCTCAGCGGAATAACCTTGTATGTAGTAGTCAGTCGTGTAGTTGAAGGTTTTTTTTGGGAACTGATGCCAGTGGATTGCACTGCCACTTGGAGATGGTATGTGGAGAATGCATTTCAACGTGGCTGGCCACTGGGCATACTTGTGTCCATATATGAGAAAGATAACAACGCTGGTGCAATGCCCGTACAAGATGATGAGGGTCCAAGTAAGGCGGGAGGTGATAGTGAAACAATGGAAGAAAATGAAGGAGGGAATGAAGGAGGGAATGAAGAAGATAGACAGGCAACAGGTGTGGCAGATGAGGGAGAACATATCGACACGATCGTCCAAGAAATGGCTAGAGAAGATTCTGAAAATGAGCATGCAGAGTATGATGACTCGTCTGATGAGGACAACGTGATGCCTGCAGAATGGAGCAACGAGGACTTCTCTGTGCTAACTATCTCCGAGCGGCATCATGTGCCGTGGGAGTACAAGCAGAATGAGGTCATTCAGGGGGCTAAGTACGCATATGTAGAAGATTTAAAGGAGGCAGTCAAACAATGGGCGGTGTCACTTCAGAGGGAGTTCTCAGTCGTAAAGTCAAACAAATCAGTGTATGAAGTGAAGTGCATGAAGGATGGGTGTCCATGGCGGGTGCACGCATTCAAGGGTAAATGGAAAGATTATTGGCAAGTTTCAATCGTGACGGAGCATTCATGTTACTTGACAGGTGTTGAAAAATATCATAGAAACATGACCTCTGCATTTGTTGCAACAGAGATGTACTCTCATATTGTCAACAATCTGGGGTACGAACAAAGGTCAATTGTTAGGCATATTGAAGAGAAATTCAAATATACAATTAGCTATGATAAGGCTTGGAGGGCAAAACAGAAGATTGTAGAGATGAGGTTTGGCACATTTGAAGCATCTTATGATAATTTGCCTCGTCTATTAGGCTGTATTCTTCAGAGGAATCCGGAGACGTGCTATGACCTGAAAGCCTTTCCATCAATTGACCATGGTAATAAAAGTGTGTTGCAACGTGTATTCTTTGCACTAGGTGCTTGCATTCAGGCATTTATCCATTGTTGTCCTATCCTCTGCATCGATGGGACATTTCTAACTGGAAAATATAGAGGACAGCTATTAACAGCAATTGGAGTTGATGGAAACAACCAAGTTCTACTGGTGGCTTTCGCTTTTGTTGAGAGTGAGAACACTGATAGCTGGTATTGGTTCCTAGAAAGGGTTAAGACAGCAGTTGTACGGATGAGACCAGACGTATGCCTCATACATGACCGTAACTCCAGCTTGCTACGTGCAATTGAGGAACTGAGAGATGGAAGTGTTGAGAAGGGATACCCACCAAGGTGGTCTGATGTCCAAAGCATATGGTGCATGCGTCATATGGGTGCTAATTTCTACAAACAGTTTAGAAATAAGCACCTTATGGATCTTTTCAAGAGGCTTTGCGCCCAGAATCAAGAGAAGAAGTTCAACGAGCTTTGGAGGAGGTTGGATGAGCTAACCTCTAAACAAATAGATGAGCAGTCCAGGAGGGCTACCATTGGAGGTGACGAGGTTCCGGAAGCTCTTGGACCTCTATCAAGTGATGGACCTCGTATGAGAAGAAGGCATGCATCCTCAGTTAGAAAATTTTCAGAGTGGATTGAGAATGAGCCAAAAGAGAAATGGGCATTGTTGTATGACAAGGATGGTTCTCGATTTGGCATAATGACCACAAATTTGACAGAGGTCTATAACTGGGTGATGCGTGGTGTTCGAGGGCTCCCACTTGTTGGAATAGTTGAATTTATCTTGCATGGGACATGCAAGTACTTTAGAGATCGGTTCAGAGCAGCTGGCCCCTCAATGACGGATAATAATCTTTTCTTTGGAACGCTGCTCACTAAGTACTTGCAAGATAAAAGTAATAAGGCCCGAAGACATCGTGCTCTACCTCAAGGCACACAAGAACACAGATTTGAAATATTGTGTGTCGACAAGGGTATGCGCGGAATCTACCGCAAAAGAGTTATGCAGGAGTGTGTGCTCAAAGAAGACGGGACCTGCAAGTGCTCGTGCTGAAAACCTACTCTGCTCCACAAGCCATGTTCCCATGTGATTGCCGCGAGCGGTGAGTGTGGAATCGAAGCAAGTTATTTTGTCTCACCTTATTTCAGAAAAGAAGCAATCTATAATACCTGGAGTGGAGAGATATACGGTTTCGGTATAGCGGGGACATTTACTACGGAGAATCCTCAAGCTATCTACATTCCTGACCCAACAAAATTGAGGGATAAAAAAGGTCGCCGCAAGACAAGACACATCCGTAATGACATGGATGAGTTAGAAGCCGGTGGAAGACTTAAACGTTGTTCAAAGTGTGACCAAACAGGTCATACCTATAAGAAATGTCCAAAGGATGCAGCCGGTCCAAGTGCGGCAGAAGCTGGACCGTCGGGTTCAGCCGCTGATGGTAGTCGTCCTACAGGTGAAGGCACAACTTTAAGACAACCCCATCTTAGACGTTCTCGAACAATTGGTGGTGCTGGGGTGTAGTGTAAGTCTATACTTGATCTTTGTTGTAGAATGACATGTATCGTACTGTTGTTTTTTATTGTCATGTAACAATGCTATAAACATTAAATCTAATTTACGCTAACTCTCTATTTGTATGCAGGTATGGCGTACCCTACACCAGAGCTGCTCGACCGAGGTCTCGACCAGTCCCACCGGTCTTACCTGTCAGTCGTCGAGGGTGCCCAGCTAGGCACCTTCGTCCACGGCCTTCACGTCAGCTCCTGCGGATAGACCCCCGGTTCCGTCAGAGGTAAGAGTTGTACGAATATTCATTCACATCATTTGTGCATATCTATGTTTTCCCCGATATTGAATACAGTTCTATATTTGGCAGGTTGTGTGAGGCTGGACTTCT
Organism: Oryza meyeriana var. granulata; assembly: GCA_003991445.1. Taxonomy (NCBI): domain Eukaryota; kingdom Viridiplantae; phylum Streptophyta; class Magnoliopsida; order Poales; family Poaceae; genus Oryza; species Oryza meyeriana. Next base: position 44,998 of record RYFJ01003667.1, read on the forward strand.
TCCGCTGTGCAGGCTAGTTGAGCCCGCACCGGACGAGAGAGACCCCGCCAGGCGATGGGAAGCTGACCGGTCACTTCTGGCAGCGCTGGTGGATCGCTGGAGACCGGAGACCCACACGTTCCACCTACCGTGTGGCGAGATGACTCCCACATTGCAGGACGTGTCCTACCTGCTGAGACTTCCCCTCGCAAGGGACGCAGTCGGTCCGGTTGACGGGGGGCACGGTTGGGCGTAGGACATATCTGCTCGGTTCGAGGCCGTGCAGCGTCTACCTGGGCTTGGTATGCCGAGTTCGCTACCGCCTTACACCACGACTGGCCCCTCGCAGGCGTGGGTGCTACAGTACACCATAAGTGACGGATTCATTTGATTCACAATCATCCGACCTATAAAGGAGCAGTGATGCTGACTATGATCTTCCTTTACAGCCTGACAAGCTAGATGACGACGCCGACGAATACTCGGTGCAGCAGAGCATGGAGGCCTACCTGTTGTGGCTGTTCGGGTGGGTGATGTTCACCAACAGTCACGGGCACGTGGTGGACAATGGACTGATCCACTACGCTCATGCGATCGCCGACAGCGAGGACGGCTACGTACCGCAGTGGAGCTGGGGATCTGCTGTGCTAGCGGCGACATACCGTGCTCTTTGTGACGCGTGCACGAAGACCGATCCAGGTGCGATTCTCGCCGGTTGCCCTCTCCTTCTGCAGCTATGGGCAGCAGAGCGTTTCGCGATAGGCCGTCCTCTCATTCAGCTCTCTGCCTACGAGGGCGGCCCTGGAGGCTTGTAGGGCAGTGGCCCGAGGACCGCCCAACTATGGGGACGGTATGGTGTCGCCGTGGGGTACGTAATGTGAAATTCTATGTTTACCACTTATGCACAAACACTGACGTGTAATCTTTTCTTATTTTGCAGCGTCGCTACGCCCACAACCAGGTTAGGAGGGCCTACTCTGAGTTCGTTATGGAGTTCGACCGCCTGCTGCCCAGTGACGTCGTCTGGGAGCCCTATAGTCCACAGGCCATCGCGGCCCGTGCACCGCTCGGACTCTGTACTCTTTGCACGCGCGACCAGGCGTACTGGTTGAAGAAAATGCCGTTGGTGTTCGACATCTTCGTCGAGCCCCACTGTCCACAGCGCGTGATGCGATAGTTTGGCCTACGTCAGGTCTTCCCTATGCCCATAGAGGTCGTTGTGCCACGCGATGTGCACCGGTAAGTACAACTGCGATATTTGTTTAGTAGTACCACTCTTTAATGTACTCTAATGCACTCTCTGCAAATAGGTATAATCGTAGGGGACAGGCAGCTGGCGCTCAGTGGTATCCCCGACTGCAGCGGTACGTGGAGGACTGGTTGTTGGCGACGGAGGATGTCATCGACGAGTTCCGTGCACACACTGAGGAGCATTACCTAGCATACCTCAGGTGGTACCAGCCTCGGACCCGCATACGCGTAACGTTCACCCCAGGTGATCCACAGCCACACGTCGCCGCTACGACGGACACGTATCCTACACACCGTGACCAGGACTACTTTCGCGCGGTAAGTCACTTTATCTTTGCACTTTGTCATTCCCTTTCTAGGTAGCCACGGTTCTAACACATAATCAAGTCACATTTGAAATAGGCCGACGCAGCGCGACAGATTCAGGGTGATGTCAACGCGGTGTTCGGACGGTTGGACACTGGGATCGTGCTGACTGCGGACGAGCAGAGGACGACCTTCGGGAGGATTCGTCAGGCGTTGCACACAGTGCTTCGTGCGCTCACTTGTCGTGTGGCTGACGCGGTACCTCTCGTCTATATACAGCAGCAGCAGCCACGGCCAGCAAGAACAGGACGAGGAGCAGGAGTGTGCCCGCAGGGTTCCAGTCAGCCATCTGGCCCCTCCAGAGGTAAATTCTACTAACCTTCCGTTCATAATATGTTTCCTTGTACGACATGTACCGTTGTACATCAATATGCTTCCCTGCAGCTTTCGCTACACCGTACCTACATCCCTCTGGAGCTAGCATGTCGACGCATGGAGTGTACCACACACGATCACACGCGCAGCTGGGCATGACAAGTGCCCCCGGTGCCACCACAGGAGGTCCTTTAGGTTATATCAAAGTTTACTTTTCTCTTACAAAATTTCGATTTGCAATAATCAATAATTTGGTGTACATTGTTCCACTCTACAGCGCCATCGATGTTTGCTGGCGCTGGCTCCTCCACGCAGGGCGCACGCGGCAGCGGTTGGGCACCGGGTCCTTTCGAGGGGGACGACTTGGAGGACGAGGACGAGGGCGAGGAGATCCACGAGATACTAGCTGCCTCGCAGCTCGAAGGAGCTCCGCCACCACAGACACAGGACCCATCGGTTGCCACACCCGTGCAGACGACCCGCGCTGGCCGTGCTGTACCACCAGACCGGTTGACGTACTCCCAGGGACAGGTGCGAGCGCAGGGTAGGAAGTCGAAGAGAGCTAGAGGTTACGGTCCGGGCTCGTAGTACTTTGTGTCTGTAATAGTTTGTCTGTTGTATATAATGTTTTATTAATTCTACGTTTCCTGATGAAACCACTTTACTTCGTTTACGCTCATCGATCAAACGACGTATTCCTCACGATCTACGTTTCTGACGAACCTGATCAAAAACATGAATTTTCGAGTGTCAACTTCACGATAAAAGTACATTCCGAGCGGTGACAACCGAACACACATTAACTATTATACAAACCTACTGATATCCAACTAGCGATGCAACTACTGTGTGAGGACGGCGCAGCCAGGGAGCGGCGACAGTATGCGCCTAGGGAATAGTGACGGCAGCCGGTATTCACATAAAAATTGATTTTGAAAATTAATTTTTCTAAATCAATTTTTTTCTTTTTTTTCGGCATGTTGTCTGGACCGTCCGGATAGGGTCCGGACGGTCCGGACTATATTAACGCTAAATACCGCCCTCTAGTTGGGCGGCAAGCCAAAAACCGCCCTCCCAGAGGGCGGCAAGGGGGCCGCCTGTAAAATGGCCGGCCCCTGGGCGCATTTTGCAGGCGGCCCCCTTGCCGCCCTCTGAGAAGGCGGTTTTTGGGAGGACGGGGAGCCGCCTGCAAAATGGACGGCCGTCAGCCACATCATAAAATCGTCCTCTGGATGGGCGATTTTTAAAAATCGCCCTCCCAAGGGCGGTGGGAGTCTATTTTTGCAATTTTTTCAAACAAAAATCTACTTTTGCAAATCTTTTAATAAATAAATATAAAAATCAAAAAAATTCCACAGAATTGTTGTTGCATATCCTCAGACGTCTCCTGGCCCAAGCGCAACGTTCCTATCTAAGCCTCTACGGAGGCTTTACGTGCCAGGAAGATTATCTCGTAGAAGACTTCTCAAATCTACCTATTCTCTCAGTCATCTTCTATTCTCTTGGTCATCTTCTATTCTCTTTAGTTGCCGGAGTCACAACAGGTAAGAAACTTGTAATGAGACACTTTTAAGCATGTGTACTACAATCTTCCTTATCATGCATCAGGGATAACAATGTCTGTTTTGTCTTCTGTGTAGCTATTCAACATGGTCGGGCCGATCGTGTTGTTTGATGAGGCATTTAGCCATCCCAGCGGGACATGTATTAGAAAGAGCTCTTTTCATAGCTGAGAAGGCCATATTTCCTGCGTTAATTCTAATTTTTTAATTTGGTTCTTTAAAATGTTGCTGTAGTTCTGTCCAACATTGGTCCAGCTGACAAGGAGATGCTCTGGCCTTTGGGTATAAGGGAGGTTGCACTCACCGACACAAGGTAACAGTTAATTGTTTGATATTCTGTTTTACTTTTCTATACTTCAGCAGGGTAAAAAGCTCAACAATTGGTGGATGTGATCTGCACTCATTTGTTGCAATTTTAATCCAGCGGGGTGCAAGAGTGGGGTGCACGTGATGTTTATTTAAAGATGCGATACCCATGGCTTCTCTTTCTACCGATCATTGTTAATTAGTTGCGAACTTCTCTTTGACGGGACAAAAAAGCTATGTATATGACTCTACTTTGCAGCCGCTAGACTTATTTCTTAAGAATATTTGATCACACCACGTGACTGTACATGTAAGATCTCCTAAGAGCAGAGTTAGCACATGGTATTTTGATTGCCACGGCAGTTAAGATTGACCATTCACATGGTAAGAGCCCAGCTTTATTTAATCTAACAGAAAATATCAATGTAACTATTTAGTCGTACATTTTGTACTAATATCATATGGATATATAGACTACTTGGTCACAACAAACTTCATCACTCTTGTGTTCATGCCAAGCCCAGGTGGGACAATTTTCAAGGCACTTGAAGGCTAGTAATCATCAACATCGATCCATTATTATTCCACTTATAATCCTCGACACTTAAATATACATTAATTTGTTTGTGAAGATATTTAAGCATTGTTGTTGGGCGATATATCAACTCATGCTGACGTGAAGAACACTATTATTAATAGAGCAATCGAGGTGAAGGCAATGCCACCTCTGGTCGTTCCAAGCCACCCATTTGCTGGAGCCGGGATTAACAACCCACTTGTGCCGCCATCGGTGGATGAGGCTATTGATATAACCTTGTCCTCAGAGAAAGATTGAAAAGCTTTGCACAGATTTATGATTGTCTTTCCAGATAAATAACTGAGCCCTTTTTTATGCATGTGAAAATTTGAATTATTTAATTTCGGGGACAATCATGCCTGCATCCTAGAAGCATTGTAGGCTGAATAATTTATCTATTCCTGGTTCTTCCATGAGTTACTGATTATAGAAAATTGGAGGCCTCTACGGTTCTGCGCCGATTTTAATTATGTCTTGTAGTTGTTATTAGATTTAGACATGATTAAGTGATGTGGAGTAAAATATGCGACTACTGCCTCAACCGTGCATGGCTGTTGCAATGATGTGCCAGGGATATTTCGAAATTATTCTGGCAATTCCGAATGGAATATTCAAACGAATTCTGCATTTGAACAGCAAATTGAATGAATTTAGACTCATTTCATGGGAGGACCTAACCAACGTGAGGCCCATGTTTGAAAAAATCAACCACTCACAATGACAACCGTCGTTGCCCTCCCCCAGATCTCCATGTTGCCACAGCCCTCCCCGGCATGGCAGCCCTAACCATGGTGCTCCGACGCCGCTGCTGCCCTCCCCTAGCTTGTCGTGCCGTCGCCAGCCCTTCTCGGTGTGACGACATAGCACCTGCCCTCCCCCGGCTCTCCACACCACTGCTGCCTAACCAGCAAGAAGATAATTAGTCGTCTGATTATTTCCATAAATGGAGAAGATTGTTGAGGGCTAGCGTATAGCTTGTCCTGTTGCAACGCATGGGCACCCAACTAGTTTTCTAAGAAGATCAGATAATAAAGCTCTATTTTACATAAAAGAAATGTAAGAAGATATAATCCTAGGAAAAAGATAAAACTTGCATATGCTTTATATGTAATTCACCTAATCATTTAAGTAAAACTTGTCTAAATAAAGATCAAAAGAGATATTCTAGTAAATATGAAGAACGAGAAAGGGTTTTAATAGTAGATAGCATAAATGAAAATATATTACTATGTGATGAAGAAATAAATGACGATGAATCAATATATTCAATCATAGAGACAAATGAAGTAGAAAATAATCAAAAAGATTATGAGTCAAGTGATGATAATGATGCTGATCTAATAGATGAATTAGCAGGACTAAAAATTGAAATGATGGATCAACTTGATTGTGTACATAATTGGATTAGATGGAAGGGAGACTTATAATATAAAATGTGCATTTTGCATATATTATCCTAGTCAAGACAATAGAGCTATGTGTAGCTTATGCTTTAAACAAGCGTGCGCTGAATGTTTAAAAGCAAAAAACTAAAGTTGGAGAAAAGAAATAGAGTTAGAACCATAAGAAAAAAATCTTATCTAGTAGAGTCAGAACCCTTGAAAATAGAATAAATAAATTAGAAGTAGAGATAGAAGAACTAAAATACAAGATAGAGCATAATACTAGCAACATTGCACAAGAAGAGAAAGTCATAGGAAATACTGAATGCAAAGAACAAACAATAATAGTCAAAAAGGTGATGACCTAATTCAATCAAAAGATATTATAACAAGCTTTGGAAGTAAATATATAGTGAAATTACCATTCAAAGAAATACTAGGCATAAGCTGAAACCAAATGTCACTTATAAAATCTTAGCACTAGTAGACACCAATTGCACAGAAAATATTATCCATGATAAATACTTTGTAAAATGCCCTGAAATAGTGCGTAATATAGATAATGATAAAGTAGAAAAATCCATGGATATGTCTGGCATAAAGGAAATACTTAATCAATTGGCTTACAATATTAAGGCATACATTAATGGTACAAGTTACATCATAGATGAAATTACAATTAGAGATTTATCAATAATCAATGATGACATGATAATTGGGTTAAGGTTTTTCTAATTCACTTTACAAGCCATAATTATACATGATCAAGGAATTATATTTATCGTAAAACAAGGTAATATTCCCTATATCTCTAAAGTACTAAAACGTGGCTGCCCTCAGGAATGCTTAAAATTTCTAATCTTGAATCTGGATAAAATTATATCGGGCAATTTCCTGAAATAAATGTAGAAGAACTTAGTGATAACATAGAAGAATACCATATAGAAAATACTCACATAGAATGCATCGGATTACAATCATTCGCACCTAATTGTTATAGACATAAAATCTAAAAAGGATATTGAAAGGGTAGTGCAAAGGCTAGAAGATATCTCAATAATAGGAGAAATACGTATTAAACATTGGGATAAAAATTCTATAGTATGTAAATTAAACATAATAAACCCTGATTACATTATAAAAACAAGTCATATAGAAGTCACACCAAAAGACATAAAAGAATTTAAGATGCATGTAGAAAAATTATTCAAATTAGGGGCAATAAGAGAAAGTACAAGCCCACATAGATATGCTTTTATAGTTAGAAATCATGCTGAAATAGTCAGAGGAAAATCTAGAATGGTAACTAATTATAAGAGACTCAATGATAATACAGTAGAAGATGCTTATAATATACCAAACAAACAAGAATGGATTAATAGAATACAAGGAAGTAGATATTTCTCAAAGTTTGATTTGAAGGCAGAATTTTGGTAAGTAAAAATGTCTCAAGAATCTATATCTTGGACAACATTCACATATCCACAAGGATATTTTGAGTGGCTTGATGCCTCTAGGCTTAAAGAATGCACCTGCATTGTTTCAAAGAAAGATGCAGAATATTTTTAATGAAAATTAAGAATTTATACTAGTTTATATAGATGACCTACTAGTATTTTCGAATCCTACAAAGAGCACATTGCTCATCTTGAAGTATTCTTCAGAAAGGTTGAACAAAATGGATTAATACTATAAAAAAGAAAATGGAAATTTACAAAGAAAAGATTAATTTTTTTGGGCATGAAATAGAAGAAGGAAAGATATATTTACATAAGCATATTGCTAAGAAAATACTAAAATTTCATGATTTTATTAATGATAAAAAGATCCTACAACAATTCTTAGGGATGGTAAATTATAACAGAAATTATATAGATAATTTGGCAAAACTGGTTAGACCATTATATGCTAAATTAAGAAAAAAATGGTCAAAGGTATTTCAATTCCGAGGACATTAAATTAATAAGAATCATAATAGACAAAACCAGAAATTTAAAACCTTTAGAGTTACCATTAGATGATAATTACTTTATCATTGAAACTGATGCTTCTAAATTGGGATTGGGAGCTATACTAAAATAAAAGCCAAATAAATACTCAGGAAAAACAGAAGAAAAAATATGTAGATATGCATATGGAAGTTATAAATTAAATACTGTAAATAAATACGGATAGAGAGATCTTGGCAATTATATATGCAATAAATGCCTTTTGTTATACTTAGGATTCAAAGAATTTACAGTCGGAACGGATTGTGAAGTCATATGTAGATGTCATAATCAAATTAATAGAAAGAAAAGCTGTAATACCCCGTGCTAGAAATAAGTGTATTTGGGAAATATTTGGAAGGCGTGAAAATTCAACTTTTAAATGGTTGCTGTAATGGAACCACAGATTTAGTAGCAAAATTATCATGGAACTACAGATTTATTAGTAATATGATCATAAAACTACACGCTTAGTGCCAATTTAATCACAAACCACAAATGTTTATAACTCCAACATAATAGTAGTGTTAGGGAATTAAACTCTAAAATATATAGTTTTGTGATAACTTCATAATTAAATCTGTAGTTTTGTGATACCCCTTCTAAAATTTGTAGTTTGGTGATAAATTTAGTGCTAAATCTGTAGTTTTGTGATACAATGCCTTAAATCTGTAATTTTGTGATAGTTTGGTTGAAGTACATGTAGTTTTGTGAAATTTACTCTTTAATAAATTATATAATGTATATGCCTTTGTTCAATTTGTTACTCGTTTTAAAGATATAATGGTTTTGCCGATTAAGGTTCAAATGGAAATTTAAAGTTTGACTGATTTGCCCAATTGAATTGATGCATCAAATGGCATGATAAAATCATCCCAAGTTTACTGCAACCTATTTATAGGGTCTACTGTCTATGTGATTTTTTCTAGAATTGTTGAGCACATAGATTAATTATGAAAATTTCTATTAGACATCTTAATGCATATGAATGCAATTGTGAATGTATGGAAAATTCCGAAAACAATCCAAAATAAATATGCAGCACAAAGGGTCACACTTTATTTCTCAGCTCGTAGGGTTATACTTCGGCATTCTTGGATTTACGCAATACTAAAACTTGGACATGCCACACTTCTCAATTACGTTTAGCTCACATGGTTTACGCTTTAATGCATGGATTACGTTTAGCGCTCCCGGTTTACGTCTAGAATTTAGTCTACACACCAAGGTACATAGTTTACATTCTAGCGCATGGTTTACACTTCATTTTACATGGTTTACGCCGTAACAAATTTAGACATGTCCTATGCAGTTTACTCTTGGCACACATAGTTTACTCTTTTCTATAATTTGGCTACACCTCATAGGGTTCGTAATCTAGTGCTTATGGTTTGCAGATTTGCTAAATCTTGGGTATGTTACATTGTATAGTTTTCAAATTTTCATTGTGGGTGGTTTGGCTATAGGGAGATGGAAAAAGATTATTAGTTCATATTCTTAATTTGAATTTAAAGTGTTGACTAAATTGACGAATCTATTTGGTGAAGCAATAGGTCTTTAGGAACCGTAAAACTTTCTGTGGAGCCATTTACCATATCTAGGATTCATTTATCTTGGTTTTAGAAATTTTTCATGTGTTATTTCTATAGAAACCTTCCTTTGATTTCACATTGCTTCGCATGTGTCGTTGAATTTTAGTAGTGTGGAAAACTTTGACTATGAGTTCATCACAAGTTATATTTAGTCACGATAATTAACAAAATCTCATTTTATATATTTGTTAATTGCATTTAAGGTGAGTTGGTTTTAGCACTTTGGGATATGTTCATAGGTTGGTCATATTTAATGTAATTATTAGGGTGCACGAAACATGTTTAGGACTGAAGATGTTTAATTTATTGCTATGCACCAAAATTATAAAGAAAACCATAAGAAATGAGTTTTAACACTTCAAGGGCAATTAAATTTCAAGTTCTAAATTTTGGGTATGTTATACTTAACAGATGGTGGACGTCTGGAGGGACTCCAAGTAGCAAGAGGAACGGCCCGAGCCAATATTGCAACGACCGAGCCAGCCGGCAGGCTCCCAGAAGCCAATATTGCTTCTCCCTCGGCTCGGCTCAAAGTCGTAGGCTGCTAACGCGGACACGGCTCCCAGAAGCGAAGAGGTGGTCAAAGGCAGACGATAAGGACAAGGAGTGTGACGGCTCAGATGATTACGGAACGCGTGCAGTTGGCGCGAAGTGCGATCGCGCGCTGGGATCAGAATCGGATTCGGATCCACCCGTGAGCCGCCTCCGCCTACCTATATTATGTGCATTGCGGCTCCCCGTCGCCCCAGATCAATATTCTGGCATAGCGCCATGCCGAGGATGAAGAGCGCGCTCCGCCTAAAGGCTGGCGGCGAGGATCGGCTCAGCTCGCTGCCGGACGGCCTGCTCCGCCGCATCCTGTCCCGGCTCGACACCCGCACGGCGCTCTCCACCGCCGTCCTCGCCAGGCGCTGGGCGCGCCTCCCGCGCGACCTCCCGGCTCTCAGGTTCTCGGTCTTCGACGTACTCCCGACGGGCTACTTCCGGGCCCTCGACCGCGGCTTGCGAGCCAGGGCGCGCGGCGCCGACGTCCACGGCACGTCAGTGGCCTACATGAAACGCTGCGACCGGCGCGCCACGCGCGCATTCCTTGACGGCATCGCGGGGATCTTGGACGCGCCCAGTGGCGGCGCTCGTCGTCGGCGCGCCAAGGCCCTCTACCTCGAGTTCTTCCGGACCGATGGCGCCGACCGCATCGACCGGATGATAGAGACCGCCGTCGGGGAGTGGGGGGTGGAACACCTCGACGTCGTCGTCCTCAGGTCGGCACCGCGGGATCCCCCGCTGCCCTTCTACGCCTTCCCGGACCACCTCCTCGACGACGAGCACCACTGCTCGCGCCTCCGCAGCCTGACGCTGGGGTACTGCGTGCTGCCGCCGCTGCACCGGTACACCGCGCTCGAGAGGCTCGTCCTGCAGGACACGGCGCCGTCCACCCCCATGTCCGTGTATGGCACGGTGTTCAACGACTGCGGCGCGCCGCTGCGGGTGGTGCACCTCCTCTGCTGCCGTGGCGCGAGCGACGTCCTGGAGGTCGACGCGCCGTTCTCCGGCGTGCAGGAGCTCGTCGTGGATGACTGCTCCTTCCGGGCGATCGAGCTGCGCGACCTCCCGGAGCTCCGCTACTTCGCGTGCCTGGCGGACGACGCGCTGGAGCTCCGGTTCGGCGCCGTCCCGCGCCTGACGCACGTCAACCTCACGCTCTCCGCCGCCGCCGTCGGCGTCGCCGGCCGACGCGCCTCCCCTACGCCCCACCGCGTCCTCGACTCCCTCCTCGGTGGCGCGTCGGCATCGATGTCAAGGCTCATCGTCCGGTTCACCGGGGCGAAGAGGTGGATCCTCGCACGTCCCCTCGACACCACCCTGCTCGGCCTGAGGGAGCTCCTCGTCGCCGACGTGCCATCCTCCTGGGACGTGTCGTGGCCACGCCTCCTCCTCGAGGCGGCGCCGGAGCTCGAGATTCTACACATCCACGTGTCTCAGGACGCCAGCTCACCGGGCGAACACCAACGCCCGGAGGGGCGCGCCATACATTGGCAGCCGCGCAAGTTCCGGCACCGGCGGCTGAGGGAGGTGTACATGGTCGGGTTCAGGAACACACCGCGGCAGATACGCTTCCTCAGGTTTCTGGTGCGGGTGTGCAAGCCATTGCAGCACGTCATGCTCGCCAGGGATGGGCGCATCGAGGAAGACGGGTTCTGGGCCTGGAAGACAGTGGACCAGAAAGAAGATTGTTCATGGAGTTTGGCAGATTGGATGTTGGTGAATAGAGAGATTAAGCGTGGGAGATGTTGGTCCAAGCGTCATGTTAGGGTGATCTTGGAATAGATAGATTCATGGATGGGATCGATGGATTAATGCATTTCGTCGGTTTGTATTAGATATATTTTTATTCGATTTGTATACAAAATTTCTAGCCCTTATTTTCTACTATTATAAAAATTGAGATTGTTTCCGTTTGTCCACCTTTTCATCCATCGTCGCCTTCGTCGCTCGCGTGTCAGAGAGGGAGTCCGACCAGGACACCTTCCCATAAACTCCCCGCCACCTCGCGATCCTTCACTCCCTCGCCTCCTCCGCCGCCACGCCTCCCATTCCCATTGTGATGCCGGCGTGGCTTGGCTCTGCCCTTCCTGATCCTCTACTCCACTGCTGCAGCCGGGAGTAGAAGGTTGGCCGCTGTTGTCCTTCCTGATCCTCTATGCTACCGCCACCGCTCGATGATACGCATCGGCCCAAGTCCAGGTCAAGCCCTACCACCACCACCAAGACGACCTCCTCGCCACCGCCCATGGTGATGGCCTCCTTCATCACCGCTTCCTCTTCCAAGGGGGACCCAAACCTCCCGTCATGGTACACCTCGAACTCACTCCCTCGATTCACTCCTCCTCCCTTTGCTGCCATTGCTGTCGCTCTGTCCTACCATTGCCCCCACCTCTCAACAAAGAAGGAGAGAGAGCGAGAGGACGTGGAGGATTAGAACAAATAAGAAGAGGAAAGTGAGAGAGAGGAGAGGAGGGATAAGGGAGTGGGCCACTGGCCAGTGGCCCCACCTAGATTAATCCCTGTTCAAACAGTAATCCTCCTTATAATCTCTCTTTTGTCTCACTGACATGCGGACCCCACCTTAGATAATCTCTAATTAGTCTCCTCTTTATTATTTGTGAGACTGACAGGTGGGACCCGCTCGCACCGTACGATTGTACACCTGGTTCATCGCACCGGAGTCACTGACAGGTGGGCCCCATGGCCGATCCACGAGTCGGTCCACCGCCATGTGCTTGGCCCGCCGATAGCCGCCTTCCGCACGTACGTGTGCCCGCTTCACATGCGTCGTGCCACTGACCAGTGGGTCCCGCGCGCCAGCCCTGGTCTCGAAAGCCCGTTGATGTCGCCCAGAGAGGGGCTGAACAGGCATTCCTGAAAAATTCTCCAAATGCAGCGATAAAATTCTGGTAGGAACCTCCGACCAAAATGGTAGGAGGTTCTGACCGGCTCTCTCGGGCTGGCTGAGAAGGCTGGTCGGAGATTCCGGCCAAGAACGCCGAAGGTTCCGACCCTGGAGTTCTGACTCTACCAAGACACTTCAATAATAGATAAATTTCACAGAGATCAAGTGTGATACATGTAATAGTATAGGAGATAAATTCTGGCAAGGGAAGATACAAAATAAGACAATAACGAGAAAACTCAATGGAAGCACAAAGATTTTCTCTCGAAGTTCGGATCACAAAGATCCTACGTCTCCGTTGAGGAGCTCCAAAGAGCTGGGTCTCGATCGACCCCTTGTCTCACCAAGCGACCACACAGATCAAACTTGGTATCCACTAGAATTTACCTCTTTTCCTTGCGGAGGCGAGGTTAACCTTCACAAATTTTCCCGAGACAGTCCACAACAAGAGGAAGCTCGCGGGAGACGCCTAACCGTCTAGGAGGTTTCCCTCCAAGAAAAATAAGCTCCAAGCAGCCAATCCGCGTCCTCCTCAAGTGCACAAGATCCTCCTAGCCTTCTCTCAACAAAATTCACTCAATTTCCCACTAGATCTTCACAAGAATCACCAAAGATGCACTAGAACTAGTTGGAATAGCTCAAATGACCTTAGGAGAGGCTAGGGAACAGTTGGAATGAAGTGGTATGGTCCCCAAACGGCTAGAAACCAAGTTTGGCCTTTATAGGCAGTTGCTCACGTCACTTAGCCGTTACTCACAGATTTTGGCCAGGAGGTTCCAACCCCAGGGGTAGGAATCTCCGGCCAACACTTAGTCTCTGGCCGAGTTGGTTGGTCGGAGCCTCTGACCCTAGGAGTAAAAACCTCCGACCCTGACACTGAAACTGCCCATCCCAAGTGTATGTGTTGTGCCAAAGTGATGGACTTTCAGCTATTTGGATCTTAAGCACTTGAGTGGTCTTGGAACACTGTTTGCAACCCCTCTTGATAGTACGGCTTTTCCTCGACTCAAAAGAAAATTCAAAATAATTTAAAATAAACTCCGAGTCGCTTCGCCGTTTTGCTTCATGTCTTTGTGAGGGTCTCCATGCACCACACTAAGCAACCTGGGACTAATTCTCTGCACAATTTTTGATAAACTCATTAGTCCCTTAACCGCTTTGTCAATAATCCACCAAAACCCACTTAGGGGTTATATGCACTTTCAATCTCTCCCTTTTTTGTGATTGATGACAACACGGTTAAAGCTTACAACAGAATGAATATATAAACTTGATTTTGAATGAAAGAAAATGAATTTGGCTCCCCTAGAAATATGCATATATTAGTGAGAGTGAAGTATATATGCATATTGAGTTTTTGAGAAACATGGAAAGGCTTATTCATCTATTTTCATCGTGGAGTGCAAAGTGTGACATGGTAAATAGAATATCAAATTCATATGACATTGCAAACAGACAAAACATGAGAAATAACATCACATCACATCACTTTGCATGGCATCACAAGAATAGATTTGAAAACTAAAATTAAACTAGAGCCATAATTAAGCATTCATTACATCACAAAATGTGGTCAATACATGTCCAAGGGCCAAAAGGAAATCTAGAAATCCTAAACACAGTAGGGGGGTCGGAACCTCCGGCCTCAGGGTCGGAGGTTCCGGCCACACTGCACAGCAGCCAACAAAAGAGAGAGGAGAGGCCCCTTCATTCTGAATTTTCTTCCCCTTTGGCATTAAGGCACCAAAAAGAGAGGAAAACCAGGAGAAGAAAGAGCTCAGTCATCGTCAGAAGGGATGATCTCAGTGTCGTCGGACGCTATGCTGTCTGCAGTGCCGGTCTCATCATCTGGGGCAATAATCTCTGTATTGCCACTGGCAGTATCAGCATCTCTCTCAAAAATGGGAGGAAAGTCGTAGACTGACTAAAAAGGAGGAGCGATAGATGTAAAGCCTGGCTAGAAGAGTGGAACATCGGGCACAAAGGTAGGCTGAACTGATGAAGAAGCTGCTACAGGCTCATCATCCTCATCACCATTGTCCTCACTGCTGTCCCCATCTTCCTCATCATCCTTATCATCATCATGATAGGAGTCCTCCTCTGTGTCTTCACCAGAAGCGGCCTCAGACTCAGAGTCTCCAAAAGGTCTTGTGGAAGGGCCTACTCCACTGGCAACGTGCTGAGCAGTCTCATAGGCGGCAAAGGGATCCTTAAACACCTCATCTGAAAAGTCATCGGAGACTGTCTTGCCTGCATCCCTCATCATCTCCTTTTGCCAGCGCTCCATCTTCTTTATCTTCATGGTATTTTTAGTGCAAATGTTGAAGATGGCCTTGAGTGCCTTCCTGATAGGCGACTCGAAAGACTGAGAAGAAGAGCCGGGCCGAGAAGTAGCGGAACGAAACTTCACTTCCGGCGGAGCTGGTGGACGGTATGCCTTGTGCTTCACCTCCTTCTCAAACACAAGTCCAGACACTTCCTCTATCATCTTCATAATGTATGGAGCATAGACGCATCCTCTTTTGTGCTCCACTACAATGTTGAAGATCTCAAACCAAATGTACTTCATCACACTGACAGGTGGCTGATTTCTCCTCAGCCTTACAAGCAACGTGTAGTGGCGAGCAGGAAGAGCTGTGGCATCGCCAGCTTTAGGAGATAGAGTGGCCCTAATCATGTTCAGAAGAATCTTGTTGGGAGGAAAAAGCCCCTTGGTAGTGCCCATGCAGTTTCTAGGTGCCCAATCGGCATAGAGAAACAAGATCCTCTGAACAGGCAGTGTCTTCTCACTGTGTAGATTTGGCCAGTTGAGATCATCAGGATCCAATCCCAACATGGCTGCAAACTGAAAGATAGTAACTGTGTACTCCACTCTTTGAGTCCGCCATGTCATCTGAAGCTCATGCTGTGAGCTCTCCTAAAAGAACACGGTCGCATAAAACTAACCGATTACCTCCTCACTCCAGTCATACTATAATCCCATGATACCTCCAATATCCTTATCCAGGCAAAGCTTGATGACATCCTTGAAGATCCGTCCTTTCTGGCGCTGCATGTACTCTCAGTCTATATACTTCGTCTCTATGACCGGCTTGGGTCTACTCATGAAGACTGAGTTATACCAGTCCACCTGGATGGCAGTGACAAAACGAGGGTCTGATAACTCCTGATGGAGAGTATCTGAGTTCAGCTTCCTGTCACTGCCTTCCCTCGCCACATCATGCAAATAATCAAAATGCTGCCTGCCAATGTGGCCAAAAGGAGTAGTGCTGATAGCCCTGTGCTTGATCACTCGGATTGGGTCATCGAAAGTCCCACGGCCAGAGCTGCGAGTGCCACCACTGCGAGATCCACTACGCCTTGGTGGCGGTGGAGCATCTGAATCCCGAATAACCAAGGCAGAGCTGCGAGTCTGTCTTGTAGATAGAGGCTGTGTAGCGGCCCGCTTGCCTCCCCCTGCCCTCCTGCTGCTGCTAGCACGAGTCGGTCCCTTTCCCTTGTCAGCCCGTCTGGGAGGAGACTCCTGATCACTTTGGGTACTGGATGTGGAGACACCTTGTCTTACCTTTTGATGCTTCTCGCGAGTCATTGACACTGAAATACAATCATGGAATCAAAGAAAGTACTGAGATCAAGGATATATTGGAAGAGCCAAGGTTATATAGGCTAGCAGAAACAATTGGTCGGAGGGTCCGACCCCGGGGCCGGAGCCTCTGGCCAGGCCGAGGGTGCTGGTCGGAACCTCCGGCCATCACGATCGGAACCTCCGGCCAACACATGGCTGCGACTTGAACATCAAAACTAGCCAATGCATTTTATTCAAAACTATAGACCGATGTTCTAGGAGTGTGCAGGAAGGTTTTCCACCAAGGGAAACTAGTCCTAGGTTCACATATTGAGAGATCGGGTCAAAAATATGAAAACCTAAGGAAAGAGATTGAAACTAATACCTTGAGATAAGGAAGCGCAAAAATATCGACGGGACGGAGTTTCCGACCACCAAAGAGGAAGGAAACGTGAATCCCTGAAGATTTTTTATGGTTGGAGCGGAAAATCGCCCAAATGGGGAAGAGGAGAGAGTTAGGGCTGAGAGGGGATGAAATGAGGTGAAAGAAGAACTCTCAGCCACCCACAGGGGTAAAAACTGATGGTGAGCCGGAAGACTGTTGTGTCGGAGCCTCCGGCCCAAAGGCCAGAACCTCCGACTGGACTTTTCTGGAAACAGGGAAACAAGGTATTTTGGCCGAAAGGAAGTGGACATAATTTTCCGTTGACCCATATGTGACCAGCAGCAATCAATAAGCACATAACAATGGTCACAAATGAAGATCAACAACGAAAAGAACCAAATTTTCACAATGAAAAACTAGCACACAAGGATTTTCGTAATATTTTAAGAAACTAAGTTGGGGAATGTTGGAGCTCCATGTCATGTGTTGAGACTATTTTCTACACAAGAAGAAGCCTCGAAAACACAGAAGCTCACTTTGATTGACATCCTTTTGACCCAATCCTGACTATTGATTAGTCAAGCATTTAGTCATACAATGTTTCGAGAATCTAAGATATTGAGCTCACTCCTAAGCTCGCAAAACCTCTTCTCATCTAAGGGCTTGGTGAAGATATCGGCAAGTTGGTGTTCGGTTCTCACATGGGTAATGTCAATATCTCCTTTGGCTTCATGGTCTCTCAAGAAGTGGTGGCGTATGTCAATATGTTTGGTTCTTGAGTATTAGACGGGATTATTGGCTATTTTGATAGTACTCTCATTGTCACAAAGGAGTGGTATTTTGGTCATTTTGTAGCTATAGTCTTGAAGGGTTTGTTTCATCCAAAGGAGTTGAGCACAACACGAGCCGGCGGCTATGTACTCCGCCTCGGCGGTGGATAGGGCAATGGAGTTTTGCTTCTTGGAGGCCCAAGAAACTAGGGACCGTTCAAGGAACTGACAAGTCCCCGTTGTGCTCTTGCGGTCAACCTTACACCCGACATAATCAGAATCGGAATATCCAATTAGCTCAAATTCACAACCCTTAGGGTACCAGAGACCAAAATTAGAAGTGTGCACTAAATATCTTAGAATTCTCTTAACGGCAATAAGATGACATTCTTTAGGTGCCGCTTGAAAGCGAGTGCACATGCACACACTAAGCACAATATCCGGTCTAGATGCACAAAGATAAATAAGAGATCCAATCATAGAGCGATATACCTTTTCATCAATCGGTTTGCTGTTGTCGTCGAGGTCGAGATGCCCATTTGTTGGCATTGGAGTCTTGATGGGCTTGGCTCCCTCCATCTCGAATTTTTTGAGAATGTTTTTGAGATACTTTGATTGCGAGATGAAGGTTCCATCCTTTTGTTGCTTGACTTGAAGCCCGAGGAAGAAGGTGAGCTCCCCCATCATCGACATCTTGAACCTCCTAGTCATGATCTTAATAAATTCTTCACTAAAAGAGGGATTAGTAGAGCCAAAGATTATGTCATCAACATAAATTTGGCACACAAATAAATCTTTTTGAATTTCTTAGTGAAGAGAGTAGCGTTGGCTTTGCCTATTTTAAAGCCATTTTTTAGTAAAAAGTCACGAAGACATTCATACCAAGCTCTAGGGGCTTGCTTGAGCCTGTAGAGCGCCTTATGAAGCTTGTAGACATAATTTGGATGTTTGGGATCTTCAAACCCGGGCGCTTGCTCCACATACACCAACTCGGAGATTGGTCCATTGAGAAAAGCACTCTTAACGTCCATTTGATAAAGCTTGAAATCATGGTTAGCGGCATAAGCTAATAAAATTCGAATGGACTCAAGGCGAGCAACTGGCACAAAGGTTTCACCGAAGTCGAGGCCCTCGACTTGAGTAAACCCTTGAGCCACTAACCGTCCTTTGTTGCGAGTAACCACTCCATTTTCATCTTGCTTGTTATGGAAAACCCACTTGGTGCCGATGACGTTTTGCTTGGATCTCTCCACTAATGACTACACTTGATTGCGGGCGAAGTTGTTCAACTCTTCTTGCATGGCCATCACCCAATCCGGATCACCAAGTGCGTCCTCCACCCTAATTGGCTCCAAAGACGAGACAAATGAGTAATTCTCACAAAAGTTAGCAACTCGAGAGCAAGTGATTATCCCTCTTTGGATATCATCAAGAATGTTGTCGACGGGATGATCTCTTTGCACGGTATGGTGCATTCTTGGATGGTGCACCGATGGGACTTGAGCTCGCACGGTGTCTCTTGGCTCACTAGTGCTCTCGGCATCGATCCCATCCACTCATGCTACATCGTCCTCTTGATCAACTCTTGTGCTTGGTGGCACCGCTTGAGTGGAAGAAGCTTGTTCGGTGCCTCTTTTCTCCTCCGACTCTTCTAGCGGCCTCACCTCTCCAATTGCCTTTTTCTCGATGTCGTATCCCGTGACTCCTTCACCTAGCATCTCAAGCTTAACTTGCTCCACTTGGGAGCCGTTAGTTTCATGAAATGTCACATCTCTCGTGGTTTCAACAATTCCGGAGACATTGTTGAAAACACGATAGGCGTGAGCATTTGACTCATATCCGAGTAGAAATCCTTCATCCACTTTTGGAGCAAACTTAGATGAGCGAGGTCTCTTACTCAAAATAAAACATTTGCAACCAAAAACACGAAAGTAGGAGACATTGGGTTTCTTACCGGTGAGGAGTTCATATGCCGTCTTTTTGAGAAGTTTGTGGAGGTAGAGGTGATTTAGCGCGTGACACGCGGTGTTCACCGCCTCCGCCCAAAAGATGTCCGGGGTCTTGTATTCATCTAGCATAGTCCTTGCCATCTTAACAAGAGACCGGTTCTTCCTCTCCACCACTCCATTTTGAGGTGGATCATATGGAGTGGAGAACTCGTGCTTAATCCTCTCATCATCAAGGAATTCCTCCACTTTCGTATTCTTAAACTCCCCCATTGTCACTCCTAACTTTCTTGACCTTAAGTTCGAACTCGTTTTGGGCTCGCTTTACAAATTTTTTGAAAATTCCTTGGGTTTCACTCTTATCTTGCAAAAAGAACACCCAAGTGAAGCGAGAAAAATCATCAACAATTACGAGCCCGTATTTGTTACCTCCGATGCTTAGGTAGACCACGGGACCGAAGAGATCCATGTGAAGTAATTCCAATGGTCTTGAGGTAATCATTATGTTTTTTACGGGATGTGGATTCCCAACTTACTTTCCGATTTGACAAGCGCTACACACACGATCTTTCTCAAATGTGACTTTAGATAACCCGAGGATGTGTTCCCCCTTTAGAAGATTTGATAAGTTCCTCATTCCCGCATGGGCTAGCCCTCGATGCCAAAGCCACCCCATTGAGGATTTTGCAATCAAGCAAGCCTCCGGGTTCACTTTATCTAGGTCAAAGTCCACTAGATAAAGATCTCCCTTCAACCTTTCCTTGAATGCAACGGAATTATCATCTCTTCTAAAGACGGTAACATTCTAGTCGGTAAACAAGCAATTATAGCCCAATTTGCACAATTGAGACACCGATAGTAAATTGTAGCTTAAGGACTTGACGAGAAAAATATTAGAGAGAGATAGATTGTTGGAGATGACAATTTTACCTAGATCCATTACCTTGCCCTTACCATCATCTCTAAAGACAATACTGTCGTGATCTCCTTCATTCTTATCAAGACTTGCAAACATACTCCTCTCTCCCGTTATGTGGTTGGTGCATCTGTTGTCAACAACCCAACTTGATCCACCTGAGGAGTATGCCTACAAAAGGAATCAAGCTTGGGATTTAAGTACCCAAACTTTTCTAAGTTTGGGTCCTTTAATATTAGTCAAAAGCGCCTTGGGTACCCACACACAAGTCCTGTACTCCTCATAGCAATCACCAATGAAATGTGCAATCACTTTACCGCGGTGATCCTCAGTAATCTCATACGACTCATAGTACGATTTTTCTGGTTGGAGCCTCCTACCATTTGGGTCGGAGCCTCCTACCAGTCTTCTCTGTCTGTCTGGGTTGGCTGGTCAGAACCTCCTACCATTTTGGTCGGAGCTTCCTACCAAACCCCTCGGTCTGCCTGAGACAACAGGCCAGAACTTCCGACCGGTCTGGTCGGAACCTCCAGCCGACAAAGTCGGAACCTCCGACCAGCCATCTCGGCGTGGCCGAGAGGCTTTGTCGGAACCTCCGGCCACTTTGGTCGGAGCTTCCGGCCCCTAGACCGACCGAATAACTTTTTACCTCCTCAGCTTGTGACAAACCTCCTTCTTTCACAAACTTCAGGTATTGCTTCCCATTGACTATGGTCCTCCTGGATGGTCTACTTTCATAGGGAGAGAAGCTAAGACCATAGCCGTTCTTGTTAGAGTGGGTAGTGAGGGTTTTGTAGAGGGCATCCTTGGATTGGAATATTTTTAAACATCCAAACTTCACCATGGTACCCAACCGCTCATTCTCATTCTTAAGCGCCTCCAAAGCTTCAAGGTTAGTAGTATATACATCCAAATTATAATTATAGCATTTTGCACATCCGTTGCTTGTGGAGGCATTGGAGATCTTGATGGCCTCATTGGAGGTGGAGGTGCTATTCCAAAGAGTGTCAAATTGCACTTCAAGAGCCTTGTGATTTTAGTCCAATTTCACAAGGTTCTCTTGAAGTGTTTCATTCACATTTTTTAGATTATCCAATGAGTTATTAACCAAAGAGAGCTCTTTGGTCAATTCCTCAATCCTCTCCTTTTCCTTAGCCAAGTTCTACTCTAGGGCAAGATTTCTCTCCTTCTCAAAGATGAGCAAGTCCTCTTGCCTTTCGAGGGACTTTTCTTTACCTTCCAATGCCTTCATAAGTTTTGCCAATTGTAACATGGCCTGCTTGCTAAAACTCTTGAGCATCTTATCCATATCATCCTCACTTTTATCATCACTAAGATCATCATCATCAATTTGAGGAGATTTGGATTAGGAGGTTACCTTTCGCCCTTGTGCCATGAGGCAAGTGGGCTTATAGTGGTCGTCATCGCTCAAGTTGTCCAAGAGACGCTCCTCAAACCCCGACGACGACTTGATAGCAATTGTGGCAACCCCTCCTTTATCGCTTTCTTTAACTCTGGTAGAATCAACTACCATCTCGGTCGACATCCTCTAATCAACTCCAAGCGATTAAGCTTCTTAGGAGTTTAGATTCTGATACCAATTGAAAGCCTGTTGATGTCGCCTAGAGGGGGTGTGAATAGGCGTTCCTGAAAAATTCTCCAAATGCAGCGGTAAAATTCTGGTAGAAACCTCCGACCAAAATGGTAGGAGGTTCCGACCGGCTCTCTTGGGCTGGCTGAGAAGGCTGGTCGGAGATTCCGGCCAAGAACGCCGAAGGTTCCGACCCTGGAGTTCTGACTCTACCAAGACACTTCAATAATAGATAAATTTCACAGAGATCAAGTGTGATACAGGTAATAGTATAGGAGATAAATTCTGGCAAGGGAAGATACAAAATAAGACAATAACGAGAAAACTCAATGGAGGCACAAAGATTTTCTCCCGAAGTTCGGACCACAAAGATCCTACGTCTCCGTTGAGGAGCTCTAAAGAGCTGGGTCTCGATCGACCCCTTGCCTTACCAAGCGACTACAAAGATCAAACTTGATATCCACTAGAATTTACCTTTTTCATTGCGGAGGCGACGTTAACCTTCACAAACTTTCCCGGGACAATCCACAACAAGAGGAAGCTCGCGGAAGACGTCTAACCGTCTAGGAGGTTTCCATCCAAGAGAAATAAGCTCCAAGCAGCCAATCCGCGTCCTCCTTAAGTGCACAAGATCCTCCTAGCCTTCTCTTAATAAAATTCACACAATTTCCCACTAGATCTTCACAAGAATCAACAAGGATGCACTACAACTAGTTGGGAGAGCTCAAATAACCTTAGGAGAGGCTAGGGAACAGTTGGAATAAAGTGGGATGGTCCTCAAACGGCTAGAAACCAAGTTTGGCCTTTATAGGCAGTTGCTCACGTCACTTAGCCGTTACTCACAGATTTTGGCCAAGAGGTTCCGACCCCAGGGGTAGGAACCTCCGGCCAACACTTAGTCTCTGGCCAAGTTGGTTGGTCGAAGCCTCCGACCCCAGGGGTAGGAACCTCCGACCTTGACACTGAAACTAGCACATCCCAAGTGTATGTGTTGTGCCAAAGTGATAGATTCTTAGCTATTTGGATCTTAAGCACTTGAGTGGTCATGAAACACTGTTTGCAACCCCTCTTGATAGTACAGCTTTTCCTCGACTCAAAAGAAAATTCAAAATAATTTAAAATAAACTCCGAGTCGCTTCACCGTTTTGCTTCATGTCTTTGTGAAGGTCTCTATACACCATACTAAACAACCTGGGACTAATTTTCTGTACAATTCTTGATAAACTCATTAGTCCCTTAACTAATTTGTTATTAATCCATCAAAACCCACTTAGGGGTTAGATACACTTTCAGGTCTAGTGGACCAAGTCCACTCTATTGCGCCTCGGGTCCTCGATAGACCTAGTCTACCATGGACCGAAGACCAGGAGGCCCCTCTGTCTCAATGACAGAGGCCCCCCACATGTCAGTTCAAGAGAATATTCCCTAAGAATATTGTTTTCTAGAGATTATAGATCATTTTCCTAATTTCTAGAAAATCAATTAAACTTCGAAAATTCATATCTAGCAAACCATAGCTCCGTTTGACGCTGTTCAACTTCCAGAATTTTTCTAAATTTGGTATTTATCCAATGGAACTATTGGTTTATAATCGTTATTACGTTATTTATAGGTTTTTGTACGATTTAGCTTATTGTACGCGTGATCACCGCTCCTGAAAATCAACAGACACGGATTTCTCGAAGATTTGAAGACCTAAAGTAAGGCAAGCCACTCTTTGCCCTAGGAACATTTATAAATTCTCCTGTCAAACACACGCTGTCTCTAAAAATTCTTTTTCAGCCAACTAATGTATTTGTTCTGCATAAGAAGAGGCAGCTGACTGAATTTATTCTTCTAAGGACTCTGCATGTCATAGAAATTTATGTTTCAGTATATGTACTCTACAAACTTTTGTTATCTTGGATTAATCTACTTTTGTTTGAATATATGCAGTTAAGGTCATATAGTTAATCGTTTATGCTCTACAAAGTTTACACTTTATTTACCATTGCACGTAACCACATGAAAGCACTTAGGTTTGTTTGCATGCAATTCAATTATTTTGAGTACTTCCTGGTCTTTTTTTACTTTGTGAGGTGTTCACTCGCATTATTGTTCATACTTTTAAAATCAATGTGTTGACAAAAATTGCCTTAATTATACAAATCATATGAAAAACATAAGCCAATAAAAATTCATTCAATTCAAGGGTTTAAAACATCTGACTTCTAAATTTGTCCATCCCACTAGCTGTGTAGATGGCAAGTTTGAAGTTCAGGTGCCTTTGAAACTCAGCGTGTCTTTTTAGACAAGGAGGTATTTTCTATAATATAATATGGAGACAACACACTCACGCTACAAACCGTCCTTTTTGATTGAGATCGATGGGTGCCATGCTTGTGGTACTTAAAAAAAACAATTATGTTTGTTTTGTGATATATGTAAAACTTGAAATATATAATATTTTAAAAAAGGTATAGAATATAATAGTTTTGGCCTCCGTATTTTTTTCAGTCGAGACCATTCCCACTCACGATTATTATTAACAAAATATATAGTAGCCATCTATCATGCTCTTTTCTGGTAAATCTCATTTATCATACAAAGACTCTATCTTTGAATAAATCGATATTTTAAAGTTTATGAAAGTGGGTAGAGCCATCCCGTGAAATTCGGAGGCCCTGTGCGAAATCATAACCGAGCCAACCTAAGTGATGAAATGAAATAATAGCAATATTAATAAGAATATCCTTTGCTTACAAGATCTTGCTTGGTAAATTAACCACGTATAATACTTCATACCAAATGGCCTTTCTGAGATTGAGTTAGACCTTCTATTTTGAGATTGAGGTAGACCTATTTTTTACTTTTTACACTTTTCACAACTAGAGTCATATTTTTCCAGTCCGATTTGCATAAGACATTGCTTGAAAATTGAAAAATACTAGATAAATTTATGTACAAGATGAAAAGAACAAAATTTAAATTAGTAATGCCCAGCTATATAAAGTATTTAACAAAATTGGGGACAAGACCATAATTTACAAGACAATAAGAAGGGCTGTGACGGATGGAACAAATTACCTGCCAAAGTGCTGATGACTGATGACTGATGCCTATAAAGGACCAAGCGTGTAGATGTGCAAAGCCTGTAGGCGACGAGGATTGCGGTGCGGGCGGCACCGATCAGCCAGTATGGCACGCCAGCAAGCGGCAGGGTGGCAACCGGAGCCGGCAAGCAGCCAAGCAGCGAACAAGTGCAGACAGAGCCAGAGTGCGACAGGGTTGGCCAGCAGGGTTTACCTTCGCCATGGGAGATTAAATCCCAGTACTTAGTAGGATATACCTAGCCTGTTTGGCCACCTATAAGAGAACGTAATATATGTGCTTCCATGTAACTCATCAGATGATTGTAGAACGTTAGATATGTTCCATAATGAACAAGTAAAATGAGTTGATGAATTATATAATAGATTGGTATAGATGACATGGATTAAAAATAATGTTTCTTTGAATAGAGGTAGTATACATAAATCAATCTAAGCATCATTCAATACTACTCCCTCCGTCCCAGAATATAACAACCTAGGATTGGATGGGACATATTCTAGTACAACGAATCTAGATAACCCTCTGTTCAGATTCGTTGTACTAGGATATGTCCCATCTAATCCTAGATTTTTATATTCTGGGACGGAGGGAATAGTTTATACTATAGTACGGTTAACGTGGTGTTTGAGATGACTTATTTTTCTGGCTTATAAGTCACACGTAAAACGAGAAACATCATTAACATATGATTAATTAAGTATTAACTATTAAAAACTTGAAAAATGGATCTATTTGATTTTTTAGAGATACTTTCATATAGAAAATTTTTATAAAAAAACATACCGTTTAACAGTTTAAAAAACGTGCTTACAGAAAATGAGAAAATAAACTGCTTAAATAAGTGGTGCTGAACAGCAATCATTAATATGCCAGTAACAAAGTGCCCTATATATACAAGAAAAATCAAACCACCAATAGTGTTCAGCTGCAACAATGTAGGAAGCAAAATCCGTACTGCTGTGAGTTCACAGAACACGGCTCTTGGTCCTATGCAAACCACAAACCAGGTCACCGGTGCAGGCGGATGCCACGTTTATCGAGGCCGAGGAAGGAGCACACGATCGGGTCGCTAGAAGCACAACCATACGAATAAAACTAACCAGGGATAAAGTCCCTCCTATTTTATAAATAGTACATTTCATGTAAAAAAATTTTAATATAAAATATTCTTGAAATATTTTTTAAACAACTTTTTAACTTTTTAGGAGTTAATTTATTTGTTAATATCCATAAATAGTTATAAAAAAGATAATCCATTAATCCATCAGTTTTTTAGCTATCTCACACAGGTCAAAAAGGAAGTTGCATCACAACAAGAGATGTATTCCTTCTGTTTTTAACCGTTTAATGTTATTGACTTAAGGACATAAGTTTGACCATTCATCTTATTTAAAAAATTTTATACAAATATAAGTCATACTTAAAATACATTTAATGATAAAATAAATCACAAACGAATGATTAAACACGTGTCTAAAAATCAATGTCGTCAATCATTAAAACCGGAGATATAGTAGTATAAGAGAAATGAAAATTGAGGTTAAGTGGAAAAACGGGCAAAAGAGCAACAAGGTAAATCAACTTACGTGGCAACAAACTCCATGGCAGAAGAGAGTAGCCTACTAAAATTCGTGGCAAACAAGCAATGTTCCCATTGGAAAATCGTAACAACGAATGTTGCACTTTACAAAATTCTTCGTATGTGTTACACAGCAAGAGACAAGACCTAACTCTCTACGACAAAACAAAATCGCCCGCCGTGATACACCACCATGATGGGAGACGCACTAAATCTCTAGGAGTGCTACAAAATTGCCCGGCACGGATAGCGAGCATCACTGCCCTACATCACAGCCCCTCCATCTATGGCGAGAACCTGCATGAAGTGGCCAAAACAACCGGTTAGTTTCATACGGAGTAGCCCTTTTCAGCCTTCAGAGACCTAATGTGTATCAGTAGCCACGTATAGCAAGCATACCTGCCCTGTGATATAGGCTGCAGCTGGACTCAATGCCAAAAACTCGACCAAGCCGGCAATTTCCTCTGGCTGGCCATATCTCCCTGCAAGTAACATGAATTATTAATGGTGCTTTTTTTTCCTCAAATGAGGGGCTTCTATTATCCATAGGACTGGTGCACAAGGTATAATTCTGCTTAGCCAATACCTAGGGGAATAGAAGACATGATTTTCTGCTTCTGTTCCTCATCAAGTTCAGCTGCCTTCTCTGTTCTAATATATCCTGGTGCTACCGCATTAACCTGCATGAACATTTAGAGCTGTGAGAGGTTGGAATAGCCTAAAGTTCTGAGTGGGCTAACAATGGAAAAATAAAGATGAAACTAGACATTGATATTCAAGCTTGCATATTCCTTGGCAACTGCTTTCGTCAATCCAATAACCCCAGCCTTTGCTGCACTGAAATTAGCTTGGCCAATGCTACCAACAATCCCAGCAATTGATGCTATATTGATGATTCTACCCTGCATTCCAGCATAAGACAAGCACATCACTACCTATGGAGACTCAAATATGACGAGCTATATTAAAATACAACTTCTTAGAGGTCAAAGCAGAAACTAAGCATAATCAGTAGTTGTTATGAAACCTGATTGAACATACAAGAAGTTATATGGTTTTGTTATCAGAAAGGTATTTCTACAATAGAAATCCATCTTTTTCCCGGATTCCGTATCTATTTTCAGACTTCCTGCCAAAACGGACTGTTGCTAATCCATACATTAGAAGTTGCACACAAGTTACCAACTAATATGTAAGAGCAAAGTATTCTATGCAAACCAAACAATACCTTCTTCTTCTTCATCATTATTTTCATGACAGCCTGTAAGAATGCATTGGTGTAAGATGAATAAAAGTTAATTCAAAGAACACAAAATATAAAAGGGTGATAAACACTTAACCTGCATACAGAGCAAGGTTCCTGTAAGATTTAGATCAATTACTTCTTGCCACTGTGATTTATTCATCTCTATCAATGATACATCCCTAGTTATCCCTGGTAACAGCATGTTATTTTTTTTGCAGAAAGAAAGTAATCAGATAGGAAGCTAAAAAATTAAAATAAAATGCAAAACAGGATGAAGCCAAACCTGCATTGTTTACAAGGACATCTATCGTTCCCCACTTTTGAAGAGCCTAGTAGATTCACAGATAAGTAACAAACAAGTTCAATTAGTAAACTGTCGATGTAAATACCAATTTAGAAAAATGATATCCCCTATGTATACAAACCACACTTACCGCGCTCATCATAGCATCCACATTGCTTTCTTTTGAAACATCACCTCTAAAGGTAAACGCCTTGCCACCCGAGGCTTCAATCTATACAATAACATTATATATAAATCTGACTGAGTCTAGGATAATATAGGAAACCATGAGTTTTCTATCCTGCGATCCATTTTTTTTTTGGTACATGACTACCACTAAATTAATATCCATATTTAATCTTTAAAAACAGTGCCCCAATTACTAAAGAAAGGATGTTTAAGTATGATTGAATCAAGCACATTAGAGAACCATCTTTTTATTTCTTGCTAGTTATTAGTGTTACTATCTACCAGCCCCAAAAAGAAGTTAATAAGTGCCAATCAAATAAATGAAGCTAGTGTTAAATTTTACATTATATTAGCTTGATTTATGAAATGTTCGAGACGTTTGCTTCTATATCTGCAAATGCTTAATTTCTGGATCGACAAAATCACCTCTTTGGAGACTTCCTCAGCCTCTTTTCTGGACTGGACGTAATTCACCAGCACGTTGCAGCCGCATTTACCAAGAGCTAATGCGACTGACTTTCCTATTCCCCATGACGCACCAGTCACAACAACCACAGCAGATGTACCCTCTTGATGTGATGGAGATTGGACCTCATCCAGCCGGGATTCAGTACTCTGACACAGCCCTGTGGGAGGGATAGGCCCTCTTATCCGGACACCCTGTTAATAGATTAATAACTCTTAGAATTTGCAGGAAAGACTGCTTATGTTGACAAGCAAAGAACATAAAGCTATAAGTCCACTTGTTACTTGCCTGGTATGGTGATCGTTGTGCCTCAAACTCCTGAGGCAGTGGTGGTGGCGCCCTCTGCATTGATCGCTGTGGCATGGGCGTGCTCTCATTAGGACCTGGCTGCCTGGGCGCCCCACCATCTGGAGGTGACTGTCCACCCAGCCAGCCTGTTGATTGCTGCAATCTGGGCTCCCTCTCTGGCTGCTGTGGTGCAGCTCCGCTGTCGCTGCTCTTGCCACCTCCCATCTCAGGCTGCTCCTCATGTTTTTGTGGGGCGGAATGTCTTGGCAATTTGTTTTGCACACTTGCCTGTACAGGATTCAGAATACAAAATACAAAGGAATAAAAAAAAAGAAATGGTCTTTTGCATTTGTGAGATATCAAAGTCATGTCTATCCCTCTAATCAGATATCAAAGACAGAAAATTAAGAAGCAGAAAACAAAGAGCAATAACCAGAACTGCAACACGGTCAGTACCAAACAGACACAAGCATAAATCCTATCAGCTATTGGATAGCTGTTCAAAATTTCTGCAATTACAACATTTGTTCTCAGTGTTCTTTTATCAACAAAAAAAAATTATGCTCACCTTGCACCCAGCTTTTCCAAGAGCTTCCGACTTCATAGCATCTTGCAAAGGTGCTTGCTCAACAGCTGCATATAGCATAACTTAGCATGGATACCAAAGAGCAAAGGTGTTTCAATAACATTAAAACAGAGGATAAATTCAAAACACAGCTGTCCTGATGAAAGCTCTTAAAAAAATACATTTAGCATATAAAAAAGATGTAAATTTTCGAAATTTAAAAATTATGAACCCAGCTACAAACAAAGACGAAGAAACATTAAATATAACAGGCTATTATTTCCAAAACAACGCAATAAATAATAAACTCCATCTAGGCAAATATCATGAGAATGTTTGGTTCAATCAGACAAAGTATACTTCAAATGTTCAGCTTTACCACGGATGACTACAAAGTGGCATCTGCAGGCTAAGCATACCATGTCATTGATTTGTTGATTTGTTGCATAATTTTCCACTAGATACAATACTTATAATAAAGAATTTAAACCTACAGTTTGCCTAAAAAACTGAAACCTACAGTTGTCACAAAATTTCTACAATGACAGAGTGGAATAAAAAAAAACTGAAGTGTTCATGGCATGTGGGAATTCCTCAACAAAATACTAGACTACTGCTAGTTGGGTTGCTGATGCAAGCGAAGATACAAAAAGGAACAATATATTTTCTGAACCCAAAAAAAAAATGATGTTCTTAATGCACCAATTAGAGTAGGAGAGATTTCATTTTGCTGACAACAGGACTAGGCAAAACCTTGTGATATTGGAAACCCTGTGGCGTAACTTTCCTGAGAAAAACAGACCACAAGCCACTTAGGTTATGTAAGGAACTATTGCCCAATGAATTACAAAGTAGTTTGTCTAATTAAGATTACAAGGCAAACGTTAAAATGACATCAGGTTTGCTAAATCCGTTCTTAAGACAGACATCTGTAAAATGAAATTCAATTGACAAATTTTCAACTAATAGCAACAAAGGCTCATCAAACCTAAGATCGCTCAATATAATGGTACCTTTAGCACTAAATTTAAGAGGACTCTGCATTTGATTTAAACATATGAAGTGTAAAATGGCTAGTATACTGGAGCATATCCCTAAACCACACATTTAACCCCCAGCAAGAACGGATCCTAGGCAGCATGAGAAGTTTCACGGCGGCCCGAGCAAAGCCAGTAACACCTAGACAACGACATGGAGGCACACCACTCGCCGTTCGGGCACCAGACGTCAGAGTGAAAGGAAAGGATGACCTTACCGGAGAAGCCGCCACCGGCAGCGAGGGACCTGCCGAACCGCAGAGCGCGTGACCGGGCAGCCGCCGTGCCAAAAGAGCCTGTGCCCAGAGGTTCGAGATCATCTGGCCAATCTGCCATCACTCTTCGCCATAGCCTTGTCGGGGGGAGAGGTCCTCTAATGCCGACCTGAATGCAATCACATCTTAGCTCTCAAAATAATCACCAAGAAACTTCTCCCCACAAATCACAAGCACCTTCTTTCCCAAAATCACAACAAACTACTTCCCCAAAATCGCAATGGCCTTAATTCCCAAAATCGCCTAGCCAAAATCACCATGAACACATCTTAGGCAACAAGAACTCAGCGGAGCACAACTTAGTTCCCGAAATCGCCAAGAACCTTCTTTCCCATCAAGAACCTCTTTCCCCAAGATTACCAAGAACTGATCAGGGCAAGAAATCAAGAAAAAGAACCCACCATGCGAAGCTTTCTCTGGGGAGGCGGTGGTGGCGACGAAGGCCGTCCCGGTGGAGGTGTAGGCCGCCTCTGTAAGGGCAGAGGTGGCGGTGGCGGCGGTGGAGCTCCATCGCAGCCGGGCTCGCCGCGTCTCGCGTCGGGGACGGCATCGACCGTTCCTCGTGGGCCGCGGCGCAGGCCCTTCAACGCCATTTGCTGCATAGGAAGGGACGATTTTACCCTCACCAACTGCACGTTTCCACGAAACCCCTCCTATTCTGCGAAATTGTTGTAATGGGTTATATTCACGTTGGTGAGGGTTCGAGCTAAATAGTAGGGGCACTTAGGGGCTTCGAGTTAAATAGTTGGGGGCACTTACGGGAGGGCAAACGAGGTATTTAGGTAAATTCCATCTCAAGTGCTTCAAATAATTCAAAGAATTTGATTTAAAAATTTTCAAATTTTGTGTTCATATTTGAGGCAGACATAGTAGAAAATTTGGAAAGTTTTGCTGGCTTTGAAATTATTTAATATAGATTTAAATTTATTTGGAAATTCTAAATTTTGGTTTTTAAACTCAGGTGAAAATAATTCTCACTCTTTATTTTTTTCCCCATAAAAACAATAATTTCCTTGTAAGGTCTATGATTTTGATTAGTGCTAGAAAATAAGCGTGCCCTTTCAATAGCTCGTGTATATTATTTAGGGTAATATGATAATTTTGCTCCCTCCGGTCATTTTTATTTGACACCAGGAGAGAACTCTCCATTCCTGTTCTCTCCTGATGTAGTCTTTCATAAATTGTTCTAAAGATCGTGCAATCTAAATGACGTTTTGATATCTTTTTACTTTTTAGTTAACCTGTAATAATGTTTCCAACTTAAAAAATCTTCAAAGTTTTCCTTCTATTTTTATTTTTATACTGTACGTATTAGGACGACCCATGAATATTTGTCAGTTTTAATAGAGAGCATTATTTTTACATAACATACAGCTTTGATGCTACAAAACTTGATTATTTAAAAAACATCGTTGTCAAAGCTTAGCACCTCAAAGTTAACAACGATAATTGTTTTATAAATAGAGTATTTTTAAAGTATATTGTATATTTCTCAATACCCTATTGTTTAATCTTGTTTTAGTCTCCCTTTTCTAGCATGTGTGTTCTTTTGTGTTGAATGGTTGAAATGTAAATGATTTGCGATAACTGGTAATATGCCCGTGCTAACGCTACGATCATATTTAGGGTTTATTTGGTAATGCAAATCAGACAATTAAAAAGATATATGTTTTAGAAATTTGGCATATAAAGAGATAGATTTAAGATTCACCCAAAAATTAGGCATATAATTACAAATTGTGCATAATAATATTTTTTTTAAAAGCATATAATGAGATAGATTTAAGATTCAGATAAAAAGGAATTATAGAACGACGTGCTAGACTGGTTTCGAATCTAGAAAAAAGCGGTTTTTGTTGTATCGTGATGTTTTATTATGTAGCCATAATGCATACCATCATAGCATGAAAAGAGTAAATAAAAATTCTGTAAATCTTTTAAACCAGAAATAATTTCTATTAAATACATAACTCATCTAATGTTCATTTATATGATCAGGACCAAGGCCCAAGACAATTTCTATCATGCCTCCTGCAAATTTTATTTTAATTTTCATGTTAAGACACTCCATTTTCATCGGAAGTTTGTTTTTTAAAGTTTTTTTTTCATGGTTGGGCATTTTTAAATGTGTTGCTTTTTGTCAGTCTAAATCTTGAAAAATTAGTGGATGTTCATTTCTATTTGGTATATATAACATAAAATTTACAACAAGAGGATAATGTCTTTAGGCATACAACTGAATGATGGTATGGATACTCAATTCTTTTGTCTGGCTGGTAGCTAAAGCGGTGCACATATCAGTTTGAGGTGCACAAATCTAAGACTTGTATAAGGCCTATTCACGATCAGGAATTTTTCATGCCGAGAGCTACAGCTGAAGAGGTGCACAAATCCAAGGAATATTTACAAATTAGTTGCATAAATAGTAAGCTGCACTAGAACTACTGAGTTCAAATATTGGAACACATGCTTCCGAGTCCTATACTGTGGCAAACTACACAAAAGCAAATAGGAGAGCAAAATCCTTGACATGCTCATGAGTTCTGGCCTTAAACCACTACCAAAGCTACCGCTTGACTTTAGTTCTTCAGTGTCTGAACCAAAGACAGCTCCAAGGAGAGAAGCCAAACACAATGAAGGCCATCACAGTAATCTGATCCAACTTTATGTTTGCAGAGAACTGTTGCAATTCTCTTCCTTCATCAACATCCTGCAAATAATTACACGTAATGTTCTCCATGATTCATACACAGCAGCATCATCCTGAAGCCTTAGTTTCTCCTCGAGAAGCTGCTTGCTGTATTCATCGATCAGTTTGCAAGTCGCTCCCTACAATGTACATTACAGCTCTTTTAATTAGCACAAGTGAAAATTCCGTCAGCTGCATGGGAAAATCATAACAACTAAATTGACAACACAAAAACCTCAGATACTTTTGCTACTAATCCAGCCGACAGAATTATTTACACAAACTGCACGACCTAAAATCGAGGTTGCCAAAGACCCAAAGCCATTGCCTCTAAAAAGATCATTCTAGTCTCTGCAACTGCAAGTTCAATATATCCAGAGTCCATTAGCTAATTGTAATTGTAAGCATATCATAACGTTGAATCAAGGTTTTATCCCTATGAAGAGATAACCATTCCAAATGCCACACAAATGTCTATTTCATGTCAATCTAAAGAACAGATCAATATCAACCCTTACTAAAACCATTTGCTTTTTAGTGCATGTATGCTTGGTACAACAATAGTTCAAAACCAATATTTTCTGCAAATGGCAAACGCAATTGCTACTCTCATCCCTTTCCTACATGACATTTCTCAAGAAGACTAACCTGATATAGCATTTGGCGGCCTGTTGACAGTTACCCTGAGATTGGAGGCTAGGAAACTTTGATGCTCAACCATGTGGTAGCTTTCCCTGGGGGATCCCAAACTTTGGCTGTGGTGCCATGGTAGTTTGACATTGGGATGCCTACATTCTAAGAATGGCAACTTGACTTAACAACACCTGTATACACTATCTTAATGAGTTCTTTCAATCGGTAGCCTAATGAGAAATGATCAAAGCTCTACCAGCATATTGTGGGGACTTTTCTCATCCGATCTTTAGAAAACGAACATGATCTAAGTAACTTTTCTCCACAACCCCCGCTTGCCTCAAAGATTGAACAATTTACCATTGATCAGATGCCTAGCTGCTGCAACTCATAGCATATTTGTATGCAGTTTTTTGTCTAAATATAGCAAATAGAATCATGATGCATACCAATAACTACATAAACATAATGGGGCACACCTACATGATGTACAGGCCATAAATCTGAGTATAGGTCTATGTGAATCTAGCTTTCTAAAATTGATCATACCGTGTTAGAAGTTAGGACCCTGAACCAGCACATCAAATTTATGAGATAAAAATATACCTCAAATTTAAACTGAATATTCATTCAAAGGAAAAGGGAGTTACACAATTGTTTCCTTGCTGACTATAGAACCAAGAATGATCCCCACAGCAACCCAAGAACTTGTTTGTCTATCTTGTTCGGTGATAGATCAAACTCTTATAGACTATTGGGAGATGCTGCAGAAATAAAGAGTACTCAGAAGAAGCAGAGATTCTTATTAATGAACAGTTTCCAAATTCTTTTTCCACACTTCAAGTTAGTTAGTATCATCTAATTACTCAGTAGAAGCAGAGATTTTTATTAATGAACAGTTTGGACCCGGTTCCTGAAACATGGCGTAAAACTGATGTAGAAGTCATGACACCGAGCATAAAGTAAATGTGAGCATCGTGGTACTTGTTAGAGATGTACTCACATCCTTCTCGCGGTTCTTTTGAAGCTTAGCCTCTCTTTGCTCAACAGAAAGTGAAGCGTACCTCTCCCTGGCACGCTTTCTTCTAACTTCGGCCACAGTTAAGTTAGTAACATCAGCAGGCATACCTCTTCCTACAACATATGTCAAGAAAAAGTCAAATCACACATTTATGTGGTAAAGCGTACCTCTAACCACCATTGACTGCTCTATGACAAAATCTAGTTTGCAATTGTGCTTTATATAGAAGACTTATGACTGTATTAATTAGTGGTCTGAAAATATTAGAAATGATTCGCTATAGGCAGGAGAACGTGAACCATACTAATACCACATTGTTCAAATTTAGTGAAGCTAAAAGTATGACACCTTACATTAGAGGAAAAAATTGGAAAGAAGAGAAGAAAATAAACCTGATGCTGGTATGAAGGGGCGGCAATGTGTATCACCAGCTATGCAGGATGCACGAATTGGTTATGTAGAGTGACGGCACGCGTGCAATGCACGTCTCCACAAATATATAAGTACCCACACTACAATATTCAATCATAAGTTTCAGACTTGGTAGATTTGGCAAACATTGCTAGGCTTCCTAAGTATCTATACACTGCAAATAGCTATTATTAAACAAACGATCCAGGTTCAAGTTCAGTTTATGAATTGAAACAATAATGCATCACATTCTGTTGTAAAACATCTTTGATTCAAATTTTGCAAGCCAAGGTTCAGAAGATTCACTAAGCTGTTCTAAGGTTCAGAATAAATAATGCATCACACTGTTGTAAAATTCAGAAATTTTGCTTCAAAATTTGCAAGTCTTTCAACCACCAAGTAGCAAAAACAAAAAAAATATAGAATTACCTCTTGCGGAACTATCTGCGTATCTCCGTAGTGTGGGAATATCTCCAACAGTGGCGAAAAAATATAGAATTACTATTGTCATCAGAGTTCTCCACCTGAAGTGGCATGAATTGGCGAAGTGCAGATGCAGTGCAGAGAACTGCAGACTGGAACAAAGTTCAGATAAACTATGCTAATTGTAGTACCTGAATTTGACGGTGCAGTGCAGAACTGCAGATTGGATAAAAGTTTAGAAAATGTGCTAATTGCGACGGAGAGGCGACGGTTTTTTTTCTTTTTTTTTGAGAGCGTGTTTTTTTTTCTTTGACTGCAGGCGTATCTTCCGCTCCATATTATCCAATGATTCCTTAATTTTATCGATCTTCATGGACAATCTTAATAGGCTACATCCACCACCTATCAGAACTCCTTCCTCAATAGCTGCCTGAAATATCCAAAACTGTGGTTAGCAAAAGGAACTTTTAGTTCGCAAAACACACATACTATGAATGTATATAGGATAGAAGTACCCTGGTTGCATTAAGGGCATCTTCAATTCTGAGCTTCTTATCATTCATCTCAATGACTGTTTGAGCACCGACCTGCAACTTATTTTTGTATTGAAGTTTCAAAATCTGGTATTTGTGATCAAGAAAAAAATCTGGTATTTCAATGGTACAAGCGCTAGCAACAACAAATTTTCTTCCTAATGAACCAAGAGCACGTGTGGCATACCTGAATTATTGCAATTCCACCACATAACCTTGCTATTCTCTCACCCAATATCTTCTTGTGGTACCATTCACTTGAGTTCTGGAAGTTCAAAATAAAAGGAGAATTACAGAACTGGTTATAATCAAAGAATATAGATACAAGGCAGCTTTAGAAGACTGAACGACAATGTTAGTCATCAAATTTTTGGACCAATGATACCTCAATTTGTCCCTTTATCTGAGCAACCCTTTTCTCGATCACATGCTGGGTGCTTCCATCGGTAACAATTAGTGTTGAATCTATCCCGATTACAACTGGAGGAGCAGAACCTAGAACCTCTTTCCCTGCCTTTTCTAGTGTATATCCCATGTCTTCACACACTACTGTCCTGAAAACCAATGAAAATATTTTGATGATGCAGTTGCACTTATCTGTTTAATTTTTTTTAGGAACCTCTCTTAAGTATTATACCTCCTGTCATGATGGCAATGTCATCCAAACATTGAGCCTTTTGTTCTCCAAAGGAAGGGGCCTTCATCGCAGCCACTTTAATTGTCCCCTTTAGCCTGTTTTTTTTTATCAAATCAGCCATTGCATTTTCTTCCACATCCTCGGCAACTATCAACAATGGATAATCTTCTTTGACAACACTATCCAATATCCTTATAATCTCACTTGCATCAGTAATTTTCTTGTCAACCAACAATATCTATAAAAAGAAAAGGAAACATAATGTTACTCTGCTCTTCATAAAGGTGCTATCATGGTGGAGTTAGAAGTTACCTTACAGTCAGTAAACTCTGCGGACATATTTGTACGATCAGTCACAAAGTAAGGTGAGAGGTAACCACGTTCAAATTGCATTCCTTCCACAATCTCTAGACTATTTTCCGTGCCTCTTCCATTTTCAATCCTCACCATGCCTTTCCTGCCTACTCTTTTAAAAGCATCAGAAATCATATTTCCAACAGCATAATCATCTCCTGCACTAACTGCAGCCACATGTGCAATTTCATGGTCTGCTATCTAGAAAGAAAAAAACATATTAGGCATACTAAGATATTTTAGAAAAAAAAAAAAAGATTGCCAAGTTACATACAGAAACACCTGAAGATAAACTGGTGAGGAAGAAGCATAGCTCCTGGGAGATCAATCTGAGTTCAGACACCAAAGCAGAAGCAGTCTTCTCAATGCCCTGCGCAATCTGGACAGGATTAATTCCGGCAGCAAGAACCTACTTCATGAACATGATCATAAGATGCAGGTTCAAGATTCAGAATGTCTAGTATGAACAAAGCCATCATTCCAGCTAGTTTCCCTGTTAATCACAAATTATAGGGCACGGACAAGGTGAGGAAAGGAGCACGCAACACACCTTCATTCCTTCAGTAATCAGGCCTTGAGCAAGGATTATGGAAGTGCTACAACCATCACCAGTGACATCGTTCATCCTGGCACCAGCCTTTCTGACCAGTTTCACTCCAAGATATTCCGACGGATCCTCCAATTCGATCTTTGACAACATAGACAGAAAAGAAAATCAGTCATGACAATTAGTGTGACAATGGCATGTCATATGCAAAGCAAGACAATCAAGCTCTCAGACAGTAGCGTTACCATAACAATGTCATGTATGGATTTTTTTTATTTGAAGGATCCTACACTTTAGCCAATGCTGGACATTGTAAAGCATCTAATTTTCACAAAACTGAAACAAGACTGCAACACGTACATATCATGGCCAGCAGTCAGTCACCCAGATGAACATTGCAGTGTATGCATGCACCAATTCAAGTCTCGATCTCCATGGAAGTGATAGGACAATAGAGCACTGTGCTTGAGGCGAATGGCACTACCTCCTTGAGGACCGTCTCCCCATCGTTGACGATCTTGGGAGGGCCGTACTTGTTGCTCAGCACCACATTCCTCCCCTTGGGTCCCAGCGTCACTCCGACCAGCCGCGCCACCAGGTTCACGCCGGCCTACACAGGAGATTCGGTAACAACAACCTCTTGGTGGCGGAGGCCACCAGGTTGAACGAAGCGTAGGCGCCTGATGGCTGTTTTGTTAATCTGCTTGTTACCTGGAGCTTCTTGGTGGCGGAGAGGTCGCGGTTGAAGTGCAGGTCCTTGTACACCGGTATGGGCGGCGGCTTCTTGGGGGAGAAGGGAGTGTGGGAGGCTTGGCGGAGAGCGGAGGCGGCGGCGCCGTCCTCGACATCATCCCCGCTGGCAGCAGAGGCGAGAAGAGGATAAGGCTGCTGCTGGAACTGGAAGCAAAGCACGCGAGATTGGAGAGGCAGCCAGGTAGAAATGCCGTTGCAACGCGCCAAAAAGGCACCCCTGCAAAAATATCTTCCGGAGCGACGGCGAGTGGCGAGGCGAGCACGTCGAGGCGGCGGCGGAGAAGCCCGGAGAAGAAAGGCCTGTCTCCCGAAATGGAGAAGCCCGGAGAAGAAAGGCATGTCGAGGCGGGCGCCGGAGGCGCAGGGGAGGAGGCGGCGCCGGGGCTGAGGAGGCCTGCGCCGGGGAGGAGGCAGGCGCCGGCGGGCGCTGGTTAGGGTTGGGAGGCCGTCGCCGCCGTAGAGCTGGGAGGTCGTTTTCTTATTTTTTTCACCCGAACGTTTTATCCTTCGGCGTTGAGTGCGGGTGCGGGAGGCTTGGCTGAGAGCGGAGGCGGCGACGCCGTCCTCGACATCAGTAGATCCAGCTTGGGCAGAGATGTCCAAATGGGCCGGCCCGAGCATGGTGCTACAATAACAGTGTCCGAATCGTGCCTGGGCCGGCGGTGCGGCACGGCACGGCCCGTGGACTATAGCGGGCCGGCACGGCCCCGCACGGGCACGGGCCGGTAGGCCCGCCCGGAGGGCGGCGGCGGAGGCCGCGCCGTCGTGGCAGGCGTCTGCGGCCGGCGGAGGCCGAGGCAGGCGTCGGCGGCCGAGGCCGGGGAGGCGCCCGGACGCGGAGACGGCGGCGGAGGGCGGCGGCAGAGACCGAGGCAGCAACCGGGAGGAGCCGGCGGGAGGAGGCCGCGGGAGGCCAAGGAGGCCGAGGCGGCGGGAGGAGGTGGAGGAGCCGAGGAGGCCGGGAGGAGGCCGAGGCAGCGGGAGGAGGCAGAGGAGCCGAGGAGGCGGAGGGAGGCCGAGGCGGAGGGGGAGGAGGCGGGAGGAGGCGGAGGAGCCGAGGAGGCGGCGGGAGGAGGCGGAGGAGGCCGAGGCGGCGGGAAGCCGAGGAGGCCGAGAGGAAGCCGAGGAGGCGGAGGAGGAGGGGGCGGGAGGAGGCGGAGGAGCAGAGGAGAGGAGGCCAGGAGGAGGCCGAGGCGGCGGGAGGCCAAGGAGGCCAGGAGGAAGTCGAGGCGGCGGAGGAGGAGGGGGCGGGAGGAGGCGGAGGAGGCGGAGGAGCCGAGGAGAGGAGGTCGAGGCCGGGTGCGTGCGGGAGGAGGAGGCAGGCGACCGTTGCACTGATATCTGCCCGTTGCGACGCTAATGACCGTTTGCTACAGTGTTTGGCCGCGTTGGCCCAGTAAAAAATTGACACGTGTCCCAACGGTCCGAAATAACGGCTAGATTTTGAATCTAGCCGTTGCAGGACAAAAAAATCCGAAAAAATATCAAAAAAATACGAAAAATTGTGAAATTTTTTCCTATAAATAGGGGAACCCCCAGCCACATTTTTGCTCATCCAAACCTTCCAATCTCTCCTCTTGTGCTCTATTCTCCTCTCTTTTGCTCTCTTTGGTCAAAATTTTTGATTTAGACAAAATTTTGTCTAAAAATCAAAAATTTCGCACATTCTCATAGGTAATAGCTGCAGCCTCCAGTGCTCCTGCAAGGTAAAAAAATCCTAAATTTTCTTCTTTGTTCCTACTATTTTTTTAATACTAATTTTCTCTATTTATATTGCAGGATGGATCCAAACTACCCAACGTTCCAACTGAGCGACTTCGACCCGAGCTATCTGTCGATGTCGCAAGGAGACGACTTTGGGTCGGCTCCTACACCGCAAGAACATACGGAGGGAATACATGCGGCTTCAGAAGGATCCGGAACTACGAGCGGGAGCCTATCAACGGCAACCGGCTCAAAGAGATCAAGAACTTCCTCCGCCTGGCAACATTTTGATGAGATCAAGGAGACCGCCACGGATGGAAGGGAGGTAACTTACGTGAAATGAAAAATTTGTAAAACTAAACTCTCTGGAAAATCTTCTGGTGGAATAGGGTATTTGAGGCGGCATGCTGAGGCGTGTGCGAAGAAGCAAGGTTACCAGCTAAGACAGCAGCAACTGGTACTCAATCCGGACGGTACGGTACGTTCATGGGAGTATGATCCTTAAGTAGCACGAGATTCCCTTACCCGTTTAATTGCTAGACAAGATCTACCCCTAAACTTTGGTGAGTCTCCTGCATTTGAGACTTGTATTAAAACTGCTCATAATTCTAGGTTTCAAGCTGTTAGTAGACAAACTACAACCCGGGACTTGGTGAATATTTACAACCAAGGCCGGGATAATATTAAACAATTATTTACTACTTGCATATTTTCTATTAGTATCACATCTGATATTTGGAGTGGTAGGACTAAGGAAGACTATATTAGTGTAGTTGTTCATTATGTTGATGATGAATGGG
This sequence comes from Oryza meyeriana var. granulata, assembly GCA_003991445.1. NCBI lineage: Eukaryota > Viridiplantae > Streptophyta > Magnoliopsida > Poales > Poaceae > Oryza > Oryza meyeriana. The sequence continues at coordinate 86,466 of RYFJ01003667.1, forward strand.
AACCACAAAAAAGAGTAATAGCTTTAAAATTAATTGATGTTTCACATAATGCAGAAAATATTGCTAAACGAATTTCTAGAGTTTGTGAGGATTTTGGCATCACAAATAAAATATTTTCAGTAACTTTAGAAATGCAGCTGCAAATTCAAGAGCAATTGAAATTTTGCAACCTTTATTCAATGTTTATACTGAATCATTTTTTTACATCAACGTTGTGCTTGCCATGTTATTAATCTTATAGTTAAATCCGGTTTTAAAAGAGTAACTGTATATCTCGATTCTATCCGTGAAGCCATAACATGGCTGAATGGTTCTAATCCTCGACTTTCGACCTTCAAGCGATTCTGCATCGCTTCGGACAAGCATCCATGTAAGTTCCAAACGGATGCGGACCATCGATGGAACTCAACTTATTTAATGTTGAAACATGTCTTGCCTTACAAAGATATACTAACTGTTTTCTTGCAGTCGAAGAATGTTGTTACAAGTGACGGGCAACCGCTACTGACAGAACAGTCTTAGCATGTTGTAGAAAGGTTTTATTACTTTCTTGAAACATTTTATGATGCAACTGTTACTTTGTCTGGTGTTTACTATCCAACTGCTAATTTAATTTTGCATAAAATTTTTGAGATTGCCACTTTATTAAAAGAAAATAAAGATGACCAACTACTAGGACTTGCAGTATTTCACATGAAACAAAAATATCTTAAATACTGGAGGGACATTCCATACTTGTATGCTTTTGCATTTATTCTTGATCCTAGGGGTAAAATACGGGGGTTTCTAAATATTTTGAATCTTATTGGGGATGCAATGAATATTAATTACACTAACTACTATTCTGATTCTAAAACAAAATTGTATGAAGTATTTCGAAAGTATGAAACTAAGTTTCAGGGAGTTCGTGTGCAAAGAGCCCCACCCGTCCCTGTCCCAGGTAAGAAGAAATTGCAGTGGGGCCGAATTTGGGGTGGTTCCTCTTCTTCTTCAAGCACCGGTGGTGGAAGTTCGGCTGCAGCAAGTCCTACACACGCTTCGCTTAAAGCTCTTGAGCTGTCCACCTACTTGGACAGCGACTCGATCAACTAGAAAGATCTCAACGTTCTTCAATGGTGGAATGATCACAAAACCCAATATCCCGTGCTCTCAAAGCTAGCACGGGATGTGTTCACAGTGCCTGTGTCTACGGTATCATCCGAATCGGCCTTCAGTCTTTGTGGAAGAATTATTGAGGAGAGAAGAAGAAATCTCCGTAGTAAGGTGGTAGAAATGCTACTTGCGGTTAAAGACTGGGAGCTAGCTAAGTAACGTGCCCAACACACCACGGAGAACCAAGATTTGGCTGAGCAGTTCGAAAATCTTTACCTACAAAATGAGGAACTAGAGTAATATTTTTTATTTTTGAGTATTGACCTTTAGCTGTACTCTTTTTTCTTTGTCATGGTTTTCTCAAAATTGAGTTTTTACATGACAGAGTTTTTAATGAGGCAGCTGTGTAATATCAAAATCAATAAATGTCATTATGCAATTTTTCCCTATATCTATGTAGAAATTAAATTGCACAACTATATATGTTCTTCTATTTTGCTTGTTTAAAAAATATAAAAATTTCCTCCTCTAATATCATCAAAAAATACCCTCATTTTTTTACTCATCTCAGATAATGTTTTTACATTTTTTCATATTTTTTACCACTCCTCTAATTTTTTAAGTCTTTTTTTCCCCTTTTTTACTCATCTTGATCTCTCAGTCACTCTCGCTTGACTCAGTCGGGACGGGAGTCGGGACTCGGCGTAGGCGGGGAGGTGGCGGAGGGTGGCCTCGGGGGGCGGCGCGCAGGCGGGGAGGCGGCGGCGGAGGCCGGGGAGGCGTGCGCGGGAGACGGCAGCGGAGGGGGCGGAGGAGCCGAGAAGGCCGAGGCGGCGGGAGGAGGCGGAGGAGCCGAGGAGGCCGAGGCGGCGGCAGGCGGCAGAGGAGGCCGAGGCGGCGGGAGGAGGCCGAGGCGGCGGCAGGCGGCAGAGGAGGCCGAGGCGGCGGGAGGAGGCCGAAGGGGAGGCGCGCAGGCGGGGAGGCAGCAGCGGAGGGGCGGCAGGCGGCGGAGGCCGGGGACGCGGACGCGCGCGGCGGCAGGCGTCGGCGGACCGGGCCGACCCGGGCACGGTGGGCCGCCGACGGGCCGTGCCGGCACGGCACGGCCCACGACCTCGGCGTGCCGTGCCTGGGCCGGGGGGGAGGCACGCGGGCCGGCACGGCACGGCCCGCTACAGGAACCGTGCCTACACGGGCCGTGCCGTAGCGGGCCATGCCGGACCGTGCCTCGGGCCGTGCTGGTCCAGTCCGCCCGTTTGGCCACATATAAGCTTGGGGCTTGGCCGCTCTGTTGAACCGTGTGAAAGACTACTAGAAACATCAATCAAACTCTATTAAACACCACCTAGATTTTCTTTATTAGCATATCACCGATGCATCGCAAGAGCCATGACTAGAATGGTGCGGAGGGCGGCAATTGCTACAATAAGGCGACGATGATTCCATAATGCTGGATACTGGGGCAGCCGGTGGAGCGTGATGCGGAAGTCGCAGGTTGTTCGCATTACGAAACGCGTGTAGTTGGTGTGAAGTGCGATCGCGCGCTGGGATCAGAATCGGATTCGGATCCACCCGTGAGCCGCCTCCGCCTGCCTATATTATGTGCGTTGCGGCTCCCCGTCGCCCTAGATCAATATTCTGGCATAGCGTCATGCCGAGGATGAAGAGCGCGCTCCGCCTAAAGGTTGGTGGCGAGGATCGCCTCAGCTCGCTGCTGGACGGCCTGCTCCGCCGCGTCCTGTCGATGTTTTACACTGGCAATATAACTATAGGGCTACTCGGCAAGGGGAAACTCAGTGGATTGCAAAGGAACGCATGGAGATTTTATACTGGTTCAGGCCCTCGATGTGAGGTAATACCCTACATCCAGTTGTAGTGTTATTCCTCTAAGGAGTTGTGTCGATCATTGATCATCTGCCCTCAAGGGGCGCCCTGCCTTCCCTTATATACTGGGGGACAAGGGTACAAGGTAGGAATCCCAGCAGGATACGGCCAAGGGGTTTCCTTCTTAAAGATATATCTTACCCGGCTAAGACTATATATTCTTTATTATACAAGGCATAATTTACTGGATGCTACTATATCTCTAACAATAAGACTCGGCCCATCCTCTATCCAAGTGGCCCATATGCTTGTGATAAGGTACCCGGGGCCCATGGCCTCCACAGTAGCCTCTGAGACCTTCATAGTTGAGTCACAGCTGATGCCGAGTGCTCATCCTCCACGGTAAAGATTGCCCAAGTGCATTGCTTCCCGAGTACTCTTTGTCCAAGTGTGTCTTCTTCCTGAGTCCTGCTTCATGTCAGCTGGCAGCGAGGCTATGAAGGGCTTCATGTAGATGTATGAATAGTGTGCGCCGGATAGGCGCACCTATTAGGTGTAGCCCTCGACTTTGTGCTTAATTGTGAAGACAATTAAACGTAAAGTTAAAGATCTTTAACCTGGAAGTCTTTCCCGAGTAGTATACTACTGGTATATGAGACTCTTCGATATCATGTCAATCGGAATATGATTTATAGTTTTGCCGAGTAGCATGCCACTCATATATAGGACTCTTCAGCTTCATGTCAGTTGGAAAGGGAGTTTATAGTCCTTCTCGAGTGATGTCCCACTCGGAAGTTAGACTCCTTAGCGTTATGTCAGCTGGAAAGAAGGTTTATAGTGTCTCACCCGAGTAGTGCACTACTCGAAAGTTAGATTCTTCAGTGTCATGTCGGCTGGAATAATGTTGCTTATGGCAACTGTTGGTCAAGCATGTAGGCCGAGTACCACTTTATGAAAATAGGTCCATTGGGTGCTTAGGTGTACTCGAGAAAGATATCTGCATCTCCAATTTTAATGAAGACCAGCTCATGATCCTTATAAGGATATATCCTCGATACCTGATGGATAAAACAGATACCCAAACATATATGTTTAGCAATAAGGCTCTCATGAAGCATATCTGTTTACCTCATCGGTTCTTATTGGTAGCATCAGCACTGTGATTTTAACCCAGCCTGCGAGTGGCCCATATTGAGCGTGCTACTGTAGGAACTCATATCTTGAAGGCCCAGCGCCGACTGTGTAGCCCAAGCCCATGAGTCGGCACAGGCTTTATATAAAACAGGGAGAGAGAAAAAAGATTCTGTCATCTTCCCCAAAGCGACCAATCGTTTCATTTCCGTCTCCATGCCGAAATTTCGCCTCCTGCTTCGCTAGGGTTCACTGCTGCTAGCCGTTCCCCACTTGAACTCGGGCGATTTCGATCTTTCTCATCGATTCCAAGCCTCCAATTGCATTTCCCCCAAATTTCTCCGCCCCCAATCATGCTGAGAGCTTCGAGTCTTGTGGGTGCCTCGGAGAACGCCTGGCTGACTTCAGATTACGGCTCGGTGAAGTTAAAGCTCTTGGAAAAGCAATTGAAGCTGCAGAGCCAGGAGGTTATCCACTGGCGTCCGGCAAAGGGTGAGTCAATCCCAAATTCCCAATCCGGCGAAACTGTCGTTTTTGCCTCTTTTTCGACCGGGGTTTGTCTCTCTCCTCTTCCGCATTCTTCCGCCGTCTCCTTGACTTCTACGGGTTGGAGTTGGTGAATCTGAATCCCAACTCAATCCTTCAAATTTCCATATTCGTGACTCTCTGCGAGTGCTTTTTGGGTGTGGAACCCCATTTCCATTTCTTTAGGCATTTGTTCCACGTTAAGCCCCAGCCCTCCAAGAATAATATTCAGGTGATTGGGGGGCTGGTCTTTAGTTGAGGAGCGAGAGGAAGAAAACATATATCGATCTCCCCTTGAAATCTTCCTTGAAAGGTTGGCATAAGGAGTGGTTTTATTGTTCTGATCTGAAACCCTCCCTTCCTCCATTTACCGGCTCGCCACCGGCGGTCTCATCCAACTGGTCTTCAGATCCAACCTTTGAAGAGATGGGCCAAGTGCATCAATTGCTGGAGAAATTGGAGAAATTCAACCGAGCCGGCTTGACCGGGCCCTGGGTGGCCAAGCGTTTCCTAAAACGGCGCATACAACCGCTGAAACTGAGGAGCGCAGTTGGCTGGGATTACCAAGGGAAGAATGACCTCGACCGGGAAAACCATGAGTCGGCCAACCAGCAAAAGGTAACTGAAACCTTGTTCGGTTACTTCTCCAATGGGGTGGTCGAGACCGAGGACGCTAAACGCTCCGTCGCAGCTTATAGCCAAAATCAGCCACGTCCCGAGGTAACCTTCGTCTTTGTTCTGTGATGAATGCCTGCGGATGTATATCCATAGTTGCCTAGCATTGTTTGATGTATGTTGTTGAATTATCTGTAGTGGTGCAAGGATTTTGATGATGACTCCCGCCCGTTGTCAGCCACCAAGTCGAAGAAGAGGCTGAGAAGTCCTTCTGCTGCCCAGCTTGACTCCAAGAGAGCGGGAAAAAGACCTATTGTAGATCAGGGCAAGAAGGTTATGACACCGAGTACCGCGGCCGGGAGTCTGAAAATAAAGGACACCACCATCGCAGCACCCGGGACATCAAGCCCCAGGCCGGGGCTAGTACGGTCGAGCTCAACATCGTCAAGCTCGGCGAGAGTACCGCTAAGTGCACGGCCAGGACAAGAACCGCCGAGCACCCAAGCGCCCCGGCCGACCACCCCGCGAAAGGGGCTGACCGGGACAGAGACACTGCCGCGCCCTCAGGCCCGATAGCCAGTGGCCCTCCAGCGCCGCCCTCTGGTTCTCCCGGACAAAAGCTCAAGTTCTCCAAGAGGTAGGTCATTCTGGGTCTTCTGAAGTTCATGTTCAGCATTGTGTCGCCTTGATGTTCGATTTGTCATGCAGGAAGCGGGTTGACATTGATCTTAGGGAAGTTGCGCCGACTGCCCCTGCTATCGACCCTGCCCCAGCCGTTCCAGTGCCAGTGAGTACGCCCGCTAAGCCGGCAATGGCCCCAGTTGCAGAGACTGAGGCCTCCCCGATTGCGGGGTCACCAACCCCGGTCGACCAAGGGGCGGTTCCCGAAGGTGCTGCTTCGGCCCCTGAGCCAACGCCCGTAGTTGAAGTCGTTGCGGCCGCTCCTGAGGCTACGCCTGATGCTGAGGCCGCCGGTGCGGCCCCTGAACCAGCCCCCGAGCCCTCGGAGGAAGCCGAGTCGGGGGCCAGGAGTCAGTCGCCATCCTGGTGTTCATCGTCGTCGTCGGCGCCGTCTCTTCCCTCGGACAAACCCGACCTCCCCAAGATCGAGGCCCCTCCGTGCACGTTCCCGAGGACGTTCCAGTGGACGGCGCCCGACGGGACGACGCGAAGCTATAAGGTTGATGAAGCAGCGGCTAAAAGGGAGCAGGAAAGCGTGCTTCGCGCCGCACTCGCCGCGTCCCAGGGGATCCAGGTATGAATTTCGTCGTACTGGAGTCTTGGTAGTGTTTCTTGATGCTTGACTTCGCTTTGACTTGTTACTCCCCGAGTAGAAACTTGTCGATCGCTCGGAGAAAATGCACGAGGTGTTGACCCGAATCGCCCCCCAACTCCAAGAATTGGACCAGCTCCGAGCCCTGAAAGCCGAAGTGGAGGGGCACAGCCAGGAGAGGGAATCCTGGCTGAGGGGGTCTGTCACCGAGCTCAGGAGCGAGAATTGGGACCAAGCCAAGAAGATAAGAGGTGAGCCTCCAGAACATATCTTCCTGACCAAATCCTCAATGTATTTTTCCAGCTATGATGCTCCCCGACCGCCCAGTTGTGTCTTGGCTGCAACATCGAGTCCTTGACTAATCTGTCGTGTAGCCCTCGAAGCCGAGTTGAAGGCCCGAACGGAGGGAGAGGAAAAGCAAAAAGAGGCCGAGAGAGCCAAGGCTGACCTCGAAAAGGAAAAAGCCGACCTGACAACAGCCAATATCAAGCTTGAGCAAGAGAAGGCCGATTCGAAGAAGGCCATTACCAAGCTCGAGAAAGAAAGAGTCGAACTGGAGAAAACCATAGCCAAGTGAGAGGCCGACTACAAAAGTAAGTCTCCGCCCGGACAATGATCTTGACCAACCATTTATCTATTCCGTCTGCAGGCTTTCCTGACAAGCTTACTTGTTTGTGAACCCGGGTAGCTGCTAGAGCCAATTCCCAGAACCAGTTTCAGGCATTTGCAGAGGAAATAAGAGTCGTCAAGGAGTCACGGGAGACCCTCGCCGAGTCCGTGAAAGGGCTCCTTGACATGATGGATCCTCGCGACGAGGGAGTCAGCTCCAGCACACTCTTCCAAGTTGAGGCGCGTCTTAAGGATGCACCGAGTGCCCTGAAGAGGTACTCGGATGAGCATATTGTTGCCGGCGTGGCTCGTACCCTAGCGATGACGAAGTCCATCTACCCAAGGGCAGATATCGAAGCCATCGGGGAGGGGTTTGCCGAGGAGACGACACCTGAGGAGGCGCTGAAGCTGATAGCCGAGGCGAGGCCAACTGCCGAGACCATCACCCGAGACCTGGGTCTGTGAGAGCAACGTATCATGTAGTCAGTATATATAAACTTTTGTAAAAAACATGTGTAAATATATGTGCAATGCCGGCAAGCCCTGAATCATTACTCAGTTGTCATTAGCTTTACCCAACCGTATAGTCTACACCAAGTTAGTCTATAGGAACTTAATAAAATCGTTCAACGCAGAGAGCTCTACTCGGGCAGACGTAACAAAATCGTAGTAAAACTTCGTAACTTAAGTAAGATAGGCTCGTATATTATTGACAAAGCACATATAATACATGCAGCCCCCGACTCACTACTTGGTTGATAAAAGCGGCGTAGTGAGTCAGGGAGAATTTGTACACATGAAAAATTGTAAAACTCAGGTATAGAAAGGATGTAGCTGTTCTATGTTCCATGAGTTGCTGATGAGGGCACCGTTTTCGGTCTTCAGTCGGTAGGCGCCTGGCCGCGTGACCTCGGCTATAATGAACGGCCCTTCCCAGATTGGGGATAATTTATGCCTATCTTTGGCGGTTTGTATTTTTCTCAAGACGAAATCCCCGACCAAAAAGACGCGGCCACGGATATTACGATGGTGGTAGCGATGCAGGCGTTGAAGATACCTTGCCGACTGGATTGTTGCGATATCCCTCGCTTCTTCCAACTGATCTAATTCGACCAATCGGATATTATTGGAGATGTCTTCTGGGTAAGCTCGAACTCGTGGGGAGGCGAACTGTAGCTCGGTTGGTAGCACAGCCTCAGCACCATAGACCAGAAAGAAGGGGGATTGCCCAGTTGCCCGACTAACCGTGGTTCTGAGAGACCAGAGAACAGATGAGAGTTCTTATACCCACCGGCTCGTGTATGGTTGTAGTCGGTCGAATATCCTAGCCTTGATACCTTGTAAGATCATACCATTGGCTCGTTCAACTTGCCTGTTGCTCCACGGATGTGCCACAGACGCATAGCAGATCTTGATGCCGAATTCTTCACAGAAATCTTGAAAGACGCCGCCCGTGAACTGAGTGCTGTTGTCCATGATGATGCGGTTAGGGACCCCAAATCAGTATAATATACTCATGATGAAGTCCTTTGCTCGTGCCGCTGTTTTGGTAGCGACGGGTTTGGTGAATTTATCCACTGCGACGAATAAGTGTGTGAACCCTCCTGGCGCCCCCATACTGCAAAGGTCCAAGATATTGGGATTGTTTGAAGCTCCTGGGTTGGGAGATTGGTTTGTTTTGCGTAGAACTAGCAACTTTCGCATGTGCAAACAATGTCTTTTGCATCTGTTACTGCTATTGGCCAGAAAAATCCCTGCCGGTAAGCCTTTCCAACTAACGTCCTGGATGCGGCGTGATTGCCACATATGCCCGAGTGGATCAAATGCAGAATTTGCTTGCCCTCATCGGTTGTGACGCAGCGCATGAGGACACCGGATGCACTTCTTCGGTACAGGTCTTCTCCGACTATTAGGAAACTCTTGCTCCGTCATTTGATTTGCTCGGCTTGACTGCGATCTTCTAGGAGTTCATCGTCCAGGAGGAATTTGAGAACAGGAGTCCGCCAGTCTTGACATATGTGCAGCGCCTCGTTTGTCGCCAGGTAGGTTCGCCTCTCGACTGTTTCGGCGCCGGTTTCTTCTTGACTGATGGCTCCATAAGTTGTTCAACAAAGATCCCTGTCGGGACCGCCTCTCGCTTGGATCCCATATTTTCCAATTCATCTGCGCATCATTGTATTGTCATAGGACGTGTGTTATCTCCAACCCATCGAACTTGCTTTCCAGCTTGCGGACCTCTTGACAGTATGCCGCCATGGTATCGTCGAGACATGTCCAGTCCTTCATGACTTGAGTTTTTCGCCGGTAGGCGACGTCAGTACGACGCCAGCCCCGGCGCCGGCGATCCGTAGAGAACCGTCGAAGTACATTGTCCAGTACTCTAGCTTGGCTGTTGATGTAGGCAGTTGAACTTCCGTCCACTCGGCCACGAAGTCGGCTAGAGCCTGTGATTTGATAGCTGTCCGTGGCTGAAAGGTGATGTCGAACGCCATCAACTCGAGCGCCAATATAGCGATTCGGCCAGTGGCCTCGCGATTATGCAGGACATCCCTGAGTGGAAACGATGTGACCACCGTGACTTGATGTGCTTGGAAATAATGCACCAGCTTCCGGACAGTGATGAGTAGGCCGTAGAGCAGCTTCTGGACCTGCGGATATCTCATTTTTGAGTCGGCGAGGACCTCGCTGACGAAATAGACTGGCCGTTGAATTTTTTGGATGTGACCCGATTCGGGTCGCTCTACCACCAGCAACTTGCTGACTACCTGAGTAGTTGCCGCTAGATATAGCATTAGCGGTTCTTGGGGCATGGGTGACGCCAACACGAGGGGTGATGTGAGGAATTTCTTGAAGTCTTCGAAGGCTTGCTGGGCTTCAGGAGTCCACTGGAAGTTGTCCGCTTTCTTCAATAGCTTGAAAAAGGGCATGCCCCGCTCGCCCAGTCGGGAATTAAAACGGCTGAGTGCCGCCATGCAGCCTGTCAGCTTCTGGACGTCCTTCTGGTTAGTCAGGGGTGCCATGTTCTTGGATGACACACCGAAGGTGCACTTTTCCGGGTTCAACTTCATCTTGAATCTTTGAAGATTTTGGAAGGTTTCTTCCAGGTCAGCGATGAGTTCTTCTTTGGACTTGGTCTTGATTACCACGTCGTCGACGTAGGCTTCCACGTTGCGCCTGATCTGAGTGTGTAGACATCGCTGAATGGCTCGTTGATAAGTTGCTCCAGTGTTTTTCAAACCGAACGGCATAGTGATGTAGCAGTACGCTCCAAACGGCGTGATAAAAGATGTCTTGAGGCAGTCCTCCTCTTTTAGGCTGATTTGATGGTATCCCGAGTAGCAGTCGAGAAAACTGATAAGATCGCACCCTGCAGTTGAGTCTACCACCTGGTCTATTCGTGGTAAACCAAATGGGTCCTTGGGGCACGCCTTGTTGAGATTGGTGTAGTCAATGCACATGTGCCATTTACCATTTTTCTTCTTCACTAGAACTGGGTTTCCCAGCCAATCCAGGTGATAGACCTCTTTGATGAACCTGGCTGCGAGAAGCTTTGTTATCTCCTCCCGAATAGCATCCTTCCGGTCTTGAGCGAAGCGCTGCAGCCGTTACTTGACTGGCTTGGAGTCTGTCTTCACGTTGAGGGCGTGCTCGATCACCTCCCTTGGTACGCCCGGCATGTCGGACGGTTTCCACGCAAAGATATCCTTGTTGGCTTGGAGGAAGGTGACAAGCGCGTCTTCCTATTTGGGGTCGAGTCCGGTCCCGACTAGAGCAGTCTTGGAGGGGTCGGAAGGGTCCAGGGGGATTTTCTTTGTGTTCGAGTCCGCTGAAATTCCTAACTTCGCTGCTTTTTTAGCCGGTACTGGGTCTTCCTCGACTTCTGTTGTGGCAGCTTGCCGAATGGCGTTGCACCCGACTGTCGCCTCTTGTGATTGAGCCAATTCGCAACTCTCCTTGTCGCAGGTAAAGGCTTGCTTGACGTCATTGCGGAGAGAGAGAACTCCTGCTGGCCCTGGCATCTTGAGCACCATATATGTATAGTGCGGTATCGCCATGAATTTGGTGAGCGCCGGTCGTCCGAGTATCGCGTGATACACGGTCTCGAAGTCGGCGACCTCGAAACAGATGTTCTCCGTGCGGAAGTTATCCCGCGTGCCGAAGGTGATCGGCAAGGTGATATGCCCGAGTGGTGTTGAAGATAGGCCGGGGATTATTCCATGGAAGGGAGCTGTACTCGGCCGCAGATCTGAATGAGGAATTTTCATCTCATCCACGGTCTTGGCGAAGAGGATATTGAGCGCACTGCCTCCGTCTATGAGCACCTTCTTCAACTTGATGTTCTTGATGACCGAGTCCAGGATGAGTGGATAACGTCCTGGGTGACAAACCCGATCTAGATGATCGGCCCAGGTAAACGTGATGGACGTCTCTGACCAGCGCAGATATTGGGGGGTGTCTGCTGTAGAGATCGTGTTGACGTCGCGTGCAGTTAGCTTCTGTTTGCATTTAGACTCATACGCAGACGGCTTTCCGAAGATGTGGTTTAACTCGGCCTGAGGATCTTGAAAATCGTCGGCCGAGTCTTGATCTGGCTTGTCCTTGCTCTTGTCGACGCCAGATGACGAAGCCTGCTCGGAAGCAAACTTCTTGAGCATGAAGCTGTCTTTGGCCGCATGTTTGCCCTTGGGGTGGAAGGGGCATGGCCCGTTCATAACCTTCTGGTAGTCGTTGTTCCGCTGGGGCCGCGACTTAGTTCGCTCCATGTTGGCCACCTCGTTGTCCGACTCCCGCTTGCGGTTGCCGGACTTGTTTTGTGATGGCTTGTTGTCGGCTTTCGCCTTCTGCTCCTTCTGCCGGGACTCCTTCTTGTCGAGGGCCTCGGCGACTGCTTCGGCCGAGTCGGTGTATTTGTTCGCCATGTCAAAGAGAGCCCGGACGGATGATGGTGGCTTCTGAGTGAACTTTGCGATGAACGGGGCGTCCTTTACTCCCTTGAGGAAGGCGGCGATAACGGCCTTGTCTTTGATCATGGGGATCTTGTTACGCTTCTCGGAGAACCTCTTGAGGAAGTCGCGTAGAGACTCGTTCTTCTTTTGGTGGAGCTGATATAGATCATGTTCTGAAGATGGCCTCTCGTAGGTCCCTTGAAAGTTAGCGATAAACCGCTCCCTGTGTTCTCCCCAAGAACCGATCGACCGCCTCGGGAGCCCTGTTAGCCATGTCCTTGCCGAGTCGGCTAGGGCGACTGGGAGGTAGTTAGCCATGGTTTTGTGGTCACCGCCGGCAGCTCGGATTGCCAGGGTGTAAACGGTGAGCCAGGACTCGGGGTTGGTTTTGCCGTCGTATTTTTCGATCCCTGTAGGCTTGAAGCCCAACGGCCAATCGACGTCCTGGAACTCGTGGGTGAAAGCTGGGACGCCTTCATCTTCGTGGGGGCTTTGGCTCCGGCTTCGGCGGCGTAGCCGCTCGTGGTGGAGACCAAAGCGATCGTTCTCGTCCTCCAGTCGGCGGCGCTCGTCCTCGTCACGTTGTTGGCGCCGGGCATTGATGTTGTGTCTGAGGTCGCATTGTAGTCGTACTCGGAGGTCCTGGTTGGGACGACGATCGTACTGGTGGCGCCGCCGATTGTAGTTATTGGTGTTGCCGAGTGAAGTCTGGCGCGATTCCTCATGTGGCCGACTTGAGCCAGCCGCCCGGCGTCGCGCTGATGTGGATGAGCCTGCTGCCGGAGAACCCGACCGATTAGTCGGAATAACTGTGTCGCCCGACTGCTGTTGCTACTGACAGGCAGCTGTTGACGCCGAAAATCACCGACAGTGTCGGGAACGAGCCGATGACCTGGTTCGGCGCCTTAGACACGCGAAGGCCTGGGAGATCTGCTTAACTCCAGTGCAGGTCCTAAATTTGAGGTTCGTAGGCGTGCCAGTCAATTTGACCCTGTAATTGATAAGGAGATAGAAAATATTAGATCGGTGAGCCAATCGGCTGGAAGCCGAATTGGACTCGTTTCATCGGCCGATGGCCGATATGAACTAGCGCACCTATACATCGACTGGGAGCCAATGATGGCATAAATAAACGAGATAAATAAATCAGATGGTTGCCCTTCAGCCGATTGCAATAACAGTGCAGATAAAATAACAAATAAAGACATCGGCTAGAAGCCGATAATAAAATAGGCGGGCAGAATGATAATCAATAGACAAAGCCGATGATAAAATAGGCGATGATAGGATAGGTAAAGCAATAATAAACACAATCGGCTTCATTGATAAAGGATAACTTATCGGCTAAACACTCCGAAAAAACATTGCATGGGCACCCATCGGCTTAACAAGGATAAAATTATTACCACCAGTCTAGTAGATTGGACCTAACCGTTGTAGCACAGACCGATGATGATAAAAGAACCTCGATAGGCCGATAGATCTAATGCAATCGTGATGTATTATATGATAAATTATCGGCTATACATCCCGATAAGACCCTTGCGTGGAAATCTATCAGCCTAGCAGGAGCAATTTATCGTTAGCAGTTTAGTAGGTTGGACCTAACCGATGCAGCATAAACTGATGATAAATTACACCCAATAAAGATGATAAATCTACGCACGAGTGATGTGATATACTTAATCGGCCTAAGAGATCAAACCTAACTGATGCAGCCGTAGACAAAGCAGATATATCGTGGTAAGCCGACTACCGCAGACCGACTAGAATATCGGACTTAACCGAGGAAGTCCTAGCCGATACGATAGCCGGGGTAACGAGACTTACCCTCTTGCAGGAGGTCGAACTTAACCGATGCAGCCTGGCTCGAGAAGTAAGAACCCGTCGAAAAGGGGTGGCGATGCGCCGAAATTGTATTGATCTGTGTATGATATCTTACAAGGTACCCGGGCATACGTATTTATACCCCGAGTTGATACAATCCTGATCGGATACGAAACATGAGCTTCCTAATTGCAAAAGGAAAGTACTAACAAGACCCGATCGGACACAAGATCAGGTTTCCTAAAAGATAAAATATTTAATATTACCTAATTAATAGATACTATATTAACTGCCCCTTCGTGGTCTTCACGATCCCCTTCCAAACTCAGTCTCTCCTGGATTAACTCCCATCAGTTAACCGCGATTTGCTCCCTAACCGAGTCTGATAAAGAACCATACCAAATTTTGGCGTTAACAGCAGCGGCTGTAATCATCGCCTTAATCTTGGCGATAGTCGGGGTGGCCTGGTGATCAGGCCCGAGCTGGAGCGTGTCCAGCAGAGTTGCAGCGGCCACGACGTTCTGTTGTGGCGTGACGAAGATGTCGTGGTCGCCGACTTTAGTCTGGACGATCTGTTACTGAGCGGTTCGCCCAGCTTTGCGTAGCTCATCATTGCGAGCCTCGCGGTTGGCTTCCTCCTGTTGTCGTAGTCGGCGCACCTCCTCCTGCTGCTCCTCTTGTAGTCGGCGCACCTCGGGTGGTGGTGTTGAAGCCATGAAGATTTCATGGGGCAGGAGAAAACTTGCCAGACTAGAGCCCGAACTAGTGTTCGAACCGTTATCCGACTTGGAGTCGGAGTCTGAGTAGTTCATCGGAGTAAGAATGACTCCGACCTCCCTAGATACAATCTGGAACGGCGCTTGGCCATGTCCAAACTGAATCGCAGGAGATCGGGTCTGCTGCATAGGGTGTAGATCTGCGGCGTTGTCGAATCCGTGTGGGAGATTAATGATCTCTCCCCTTCCTAGCCCAACTCAAGCTGGCTCAAGGCCTAGCGCGAGTCGGACGCCGAAGGAGAGAGTTGTCCCATGGCTCGACGAAGCATTGAATTGCCGCATCAGATTGATAATAGTTGGTGCAGCGTCTTGTGAGCCGACTGACGCAGAGTCGGCTGGTTCCTCGACCGGTTGGATTGGATTTGCTTCGGCCAAGGTGAGATTGCCGATCTGGTCGGCAATGAAGTCGAGGCTTCCGAAGGTTATTACGTCTCCCGAAGAGAACTTGTCGCCGTCGACTCCTGATGTGGGATCCAACGAGATTGTAGATGTGAAACTCGCCGGAGCCTCTACCTGGCGCGCCAACTGTCGATGTTTTACACCGGCAATATAACTATAGGGCTACTCGACAAGGAGAAACTCGGTGGATTGCAGAGGAACACAAGTGTGAGGTAATACCCTACGTCCAATTGTGTTATTCCTCTGAGGAGTTGTGTCGATCAATGATCATCTGCCCTCAAGGGGCGCCCTGCCTTCCCTTATATACTGGGGGACAGGGGTACAAGGTAGGAATCCCAGCAGGATACGGCTAAATGATTTTCTTCTTAGAGATATATCTTACCCGGCTAAGACTATATATTCCTTATTATACCAGGCATAATTTACCGGATGCTCCTCGACACCACCCTGCTCGGCCTGAGGGAGCTCCTCGTCGCCGACGTGCCATTCTCCTGGGACGTGTCCTGGCCACGCCTCCTCCTTGAGGCGGCGCTGGAGCTCGAGATTCTGCACATCCACGTCCTGGCCACGCCTCCTCCTCGAGGCGGCGCCAGAGCTCGAGATTCTGCACATCCACGTGTCTCAGGCCACCGGCTCACCGGACGAACACCAACGCCCGGAGGGGCGTGCCATACATTGGCAGCCACGCAAGTTCCGGCACCGGCGGCTGAGGGAGGTGTACATGGTCGGGTTCAAGAACACACCACGGCAAATACGCTTCCTCAAGTAGCTGGTGCGGGTGTGCAAGCCATTGCAGCACATCATGCTCGCCAGGGATGGGCGCATCGAGGAAGACGGGTTCTGGGCCTGGAAGACAGTTGACCAGAAAGAAGATTGTTCATGGAGTTTGGCCGAATGGATGTTGGTGAATAGAGAGATTAAGCGTGGGAGATGTTGGTCCAAGCGTCATGTTAGGGTGATCTTGGAATAGATAGATTCATGGATGGATCTATCGATTAATGCATTTCGTTGGTTTGTATTAGATCTATTTTTATTCGATTTGTATACAAAAATTCTAGCTCTTATTTTTTTAAAAAAAGTCCATCCTTTCTACACAAACTTGAGTTTGTTTCTTTTTCTAATTACACAAATCATAGCTCGACCGCATGTCGTTGACACAATGTCTAATGGAGTTTCTAGCTTGGGAAATCTCAGTCACATTTTAGATCCATTGGATCTACAAGCAATAGTGCAGAGCCTTGTTCTCCTAGAACAAATATATTACTGTCTAGCTGCTAATGGGCCATTGGATCCATATAATTGGCTCATTACGGATGAAACGCCCAGCTTCAAAATTTGTACCACGTTTTCAGCATATATGCCTTGTCCAAAATATTTGCAAATGGACATTTCCCAAAAAAGATGGAGCAGATTTCAAGTGTAATTACTGTTCAATACTGCTGCAAAATTCAATACTGAAATATTAACATGTTTCTGTATTACTGTATACATTCACGGATACATGCTCGGTAAAAGAAGATGAAGACACTACCCGCAAATGTTCTCACATGCAAACTAGAGCCATAAGCAGGAGAAGAATGAGCAAAAAAACATTACAAATTAGAACAGTACGATTAGCAAAAAACCATTACAAATTAGGGCCCGTTTGGAAGAGTTCCTGATTCAGTGATTCTGTGATTTTGATTCCGATTCTTGCTAAATCAGATATTGAAGAGAATCAGAATCAATACGATTAGGCGTTTGGCTGAAAACATTTGCTCTGGATTCTAATGGGGGACTTCCAGATAAATTATCTATACTACCCTTTATTAGCAAGAGATATAATTTATACAAATTTTCTATAGCTTAACATAATACTAATAATTATTATAAGTACTCATATATGTGTATCAATATTTGTACAATTACTGGTAAAAAAAGCTTTCAAATAAGGTTAAACAACACAACAAGCTCAATGCATTTGCACCAAAAAGCCAATCCATTTTAATAATCCACTCATAGTTTGAGTTCTTACAAATATCATGGTTACATATTTCTGAGAGTTCTTACAAAAGAAAAATATACTAACCAGAGTTCATACGAGAACTTTCATCTAGATTACCATAATGCACTTGCTAGGTCATCACGAAATCTATCCATGGACCTATCACTAGAGTGTGAAGTAGAGGTATCTGATGCATTTTGAGAGACCACATATTTTGCATATCTTACAGGAATAGTTGGCATATAATTTGGATCTCGATCACATCTGGTGAAATACTTGTTAGATGTACAATTCTGACGTATAAAGTTGTGAAGACGCATAGTCGCTGCAACAATCATTTCTTGCTTGTCTATTGGATAGGTAGGTATCTTTAAAAGGATTCGACATTTCATCTTTCATACACCAAAGATGCGCTCAACGACATTGCGTGCACTTGAGTGACAATGGTTGAAATACGGTGGAGAGCCTCTTCTCCATTCAGGAACATGGTATCTTTGCCCCTTGTATGGTGCCATATACCTCAGCCTATTTGGGTAGCCAGCATCAACAAGATAATATTTACCTACAATATATGTATTTAGTCAACGTTATATATATAGAGTTGGGCTATGGTGCTTCGCAAAGCACGAATTGCCCCGTGCTTCACGTCCGTTGCTACAAATTAGAAGTTTAAATGAGCGATCCAAACCGTTTATCATGATCTCCATATTGAAACAAGGTTGGAGACCAAATTTTACATTTTTTGAAATTTTTTTACTATTTTTAAGTGGGGTACAAATTTATAGGTTTTGGACGGTTTTGAAGTCTTTAGATTAACAAGATTTCATACCTATCTAAAAAATAGTAAAAAATTTTCAAAAAATATAAAATTTGGTCTCCAACCTTGTTTCAATATGGAGATCATGATGAATGGTTTGGATCGCTCATTTAAACTTCTAATTTGTAGCAACGGACGCGAAGCACGGGGCAATCCGTGCTTCGCAAAGCACCATAGCCCAACTATATATATATATATATATGCCATGAAAATTAGTCGAATAAAATTCTACATGATTTACATAATAGCATACCTTGTGGAGGATGTGGAAATATATCCTTATCAACATCTAATGTATGATAAAGGATGTTTGTGTCATGCATAGAACCTGGTTGTCCAATAGAAGCATATGTAAAGTACATGTTGAAGTCGACCACTGCCATCATATTTTGAGTAGGACTCTTGTGTCTACCAATGTATCTAACATAATCATCATGTGGTAGGTTTGCTGTGATATGAGTCCCATCAATGACACCAATGCACCTTTTGAAATGTAGCCATAGTCTTTTGTCATCCTTAATCCTTCTATGAACTCTTGGGTAGTTTGGATCTTTTGGACATATGAAATCCTTGCACATTCTAATCACACTCAATAAGACCTCCTCAAATTTTCTGCTAATTGTTTCACCAGAATGCTTGAACCTATTTTGAACCCTTCTATTTGACTCACCACCTCCAACTATGAATAAAAAATAGCAACTAATTCCATAGAATTCATGTGATTGGTTGATTTAAGACCATAGGTACTCACCAATAAGTCGTGCAGCTTGTAAAATAGGTCACTATTCATATGAAACATATGGTGACTCTCCCCTGGGGTCCTTAGAGTCTCTTGTACCCATACATATCTACTTAGTTGCGATGTCATTGGTTTATTCTTATCATAATATGTCATATAGTACTATCCAAGTAAGCAAGCAGCTGAAAAAGCAGTGGCATGTAAAGCTTGATGACGGCGTATAACCTCCAAAACAAACTCATCATCTTCCTCTCGATCAGTACAATCACTTTCACAAAAAATATCAAACATAATATGCAAATTGAATTGATTATATTTCTATTGGTTGTGTGATTCTTCTATTAACAAAATACAATAATTTTATTTACCTGAGCATAAAAAATCCTTTTACCTATGGTGTCCTCAATAATTGTAGTTCGTTTGTTTAAAATTTGCACAAGCATATGAAGTGCAATAAATCTATATATCTACCAAAAAAATTTGAAAATATTAATTTTTTTCACTTTTTGCAAATATATACATCGCACGAAAAAATTTACAGAAATATACATCCGCCGCGACGTGGGAGCGTGGCACTGAGCCGGCACCGCGGCGCTGGGCTGCCGGAGCTGCGCGGTGAAGCAGTGGGAGCACATCGGTACCGCGCGGCAGCGACGCGGCATTGTTCGAGAGAGAGCGGCGCCACGCGGCCAACCCGTGGCATCGCACGGGCGACAGTAGTGCCGCGCACCCATCCTGCGACACCGCTTGGGAGAAAGCAGTGTCGTGCGGCCAATCCGCCTTTAATAATCGGTCTACTTCTGATATGTCTACTTCTTCCAAAGGATCAGCCGATGTAAAATCTTGACCCAACTTCTCTACTTCATCGTAGTTTTCAATAGTAGACCGATATTCTAGCACCCGCTTTTGCAACCACTCTAAATTGGCTTCTTTATTCATGTTAAAAAGTAATATCACCTAGTCGTGTTAAATTAGCTGGCTTTACAGAAACGAGCACAAAACCATCCTTGGAGACACTAACAAAGTTACAGGTAGAAAGATCCATCCTAGATAAACACTGCATATTCCCATGCCTCCATTCAACTGAGGCATTGGCTATTGCAACTTCGGCCAATGTGTCCGCTTGAACAATCTCAATTTTATCGCCGTCCCATTAAATCAAACATTGATGTATAGTAGAAGGAACACAACAATTTCATGAATCCAATTACGACCCAAAATAACGTTGTATTTACCTTGCACATCGACTTTACAAAGAAAGCGGTCAGTAACGTCTTGTTCCCCATGGTTAGCTCCACGGAGAATAGACCATTTGCTTCCATTGCTTCACCACTAAAGCCGTTGAACGTCATGTTGGTTCTCTTCAATTCGTCATTTTCCCACCAGAGCTTCGTGAACAATGAGTAAGGCATCAAGTTCACTACGGCACCTCCATCTACAAGCATCCTAGAGATCGATCTTCCATCAATATGCCCTTTACGGTACATAAGCTTCATGTGATTATTAAAATTCTTGGGCTTTTCAAAGACAGCATCTCTCGGATCGAGTGAAAGTTGTGCAATTCTGGCCTCATCCTTGACACGAAATTCCGACGGTATAGCGAACACCATGTTGATATCCATGTTCTCCCTTGGCGGCGAGTCACTGCTAATAACTGGTAAATCGTCACCCAAAGAATCATCTTCATCATCACTTTCAGTAGTTACTGGTTTTTCAACCTCTGTTACCTTAGGCTTCCATACTTTCTTTGGTGACGTTGGAGGTCTCAACTCATTGAACATTCTATCCTGACGTTCTTCGGCCGCTTGCTCCTTTAACTTTTGAGCTTGAAGACGTTACAGACACCTCTTCTAAGTAGCAGTCAAATCCAGAGGCACCCACTGAGGATTAGGTTGAGTTCTAGGAGCTATGTAGTGACTTTTGATATTTTTCGATGAGTGAGAAATCCTTGGGCCTGGCATCTATCTGTTGTACCAGTCAGACCGGCGTTGGGCTATCAGTCGGACCAACCTTGGCCCTAGTCAGACGGCTCTCTGCTCAGTCTGACCTAGGTCGGCTCTAGATCCTGTCCTCTTGGTCTTTGGTTAGACCGGCGTCACTACACCGGTCAGACCGGCTTGATTTGCCGGTCAGACCGCCTGAACCGACAATCGATTTGCCGGCTTCGGCCTTCTCGACTTTCATCGCCTCTGCCACTTCTCCAGTGGGCAATTGGACATCATGAGACCCTACTTTGATGGTAATCACCTCTGAGATTCTAGTCTCTACTTTAATGCGCTTCTCTCCTCCTCCATTTTCTTCGAACCGATTTTTTGATAGACATCGGCTTTGACGTGGTGGCGATAAACTATCATGAACTGACCTTCGTGGCTCTACCCATGGCATGAAGGAAAAGGGCAATCCGGCGGCGGCATTGGGCACGGTCCCCACAGTATAAGTTAAGGATTGTAGGGAAACAGTGGCTCCAATTGTCTTGGTTGTTGGCCAAATCTCTCCTTAGGAGGCGATCTCGGTCTTTTAGCATTCCTAGGCTGTCCAATACTTTTTTGTTGTTGAAGTCAATAGTGTTCACAGGAAAAGGATCATGATCCAATTGCATCTTTGAACCATCAGTAAACATCAATTGTCCTTCATCTTTGGCCGACTAAACCTGTCGACGCAAAACATTGCAATCATTAGTACCATATGAGAAACAATTGTGCCACTTACAATATGGGCGACATTTTAATTCTTCCGCCGGTGGTATGATGTCACACCCTAAAATTCATTAAATATTTAAATATTGAGAGAAATACATTTTTAGAATTAATTAGAATGGCCAGGAGTGAATTAGTAAAAATCTATGAAAATTTCCAAAAGAAAGTGGGCCCAGATAAAATTTTAATGAATACTTTTCTTAATCCTTTAGATCCTAGAATTTTTTGGGTATTAATTGAGCAAGGGAAGTATTTTTAATAAATGAAAGAGAACTTCAGCAAAAATTTAAATGGGAAAATCCTTTAGAAAACCCCTCTGAGCCAGTGGGCCAAATTTGGCCCACTCCTTTTCTCTTCCTGCGCGGCCTGTCGGCCTTGCTCCCCTCTTGCTGGCTCTTCGAATTTTTACTGTTACTAATTTAATTTTTTTTTAATTTACAAAACTAATTTTCGATTTGAGTCATTTGCAGATCTACCCTCTTGCCGCCCTGGGCCACGGCGGTATTTAAAAACCGCCGTGGCCCAGGGCGGCGAATGGCATCCCCGTCAGGCGCGGCTAACGGCGCCGGCCACCGTTAGCCCGGGAGGCCACGTGGCCTTGCCGCCCTGGGGGACGGCGGCGAATGCCCCCAGGGGGCCGAATCCCCCAGGCGGGTTATAGCCAATCGCCGCCCTGGGGGAGGGCGGTTTTTAGCCCCACCCTATAAAATCCCTTCCCGCACTCGCCGCGCGTCATTTCTCCCTTCCGCCTCCAGCGTTCGTCCAATAGAGCTGAGGGAAAGGAGGAGCAGTACAGCGGCGAAGCCCTTACAGATTTTTTAACCGAATCCAGGTATTTTTTTGCTCTCCCTTTGTTATGTAGTCAATTTTTTAGACAAATGTTAATTAGTACTAGACGCGTAGTGTAATACCCGATATAGTATGAAAATATTAGCGGTTTGGCATAACCATCATTAGTGTTAAATTTATTTGGCCGTACTAGAAGAACATAGCGGAGAGGTAGTAAATTGTAGATATTTTAAAAATAAATATGCTCCGCCATGGCCATCGTTGGTATACGTCATTTTGACACGTTAGATAAACCTAGCGTATAACTTTATTAGCGCCGCTGGGTCAGTTTGTAAAATATAGAAACGGTAATGGTTTGACTCATACGTATAGCCTTTTTATGAAACGAATATTGATTAGTACAGATTAATAAAATCTTTTTTGTGAACAGAAATGGCAAATAGAGTTGTATTCGCGATATATCACGGTGAAGGAAATGTCAGACAAGGACAATATGGGGTAGATTTATCGGAGTTCAACGTAGCACAAAAGGGAATTATAGCTCCAGCTGAGAGAAGTTTTCCTGGAGTTTACAATTGGTTAATGAGGAGATTCGGAGTAGATCCTCAAGTAAATGCAATTACGGTGTAGACGAAAGACGGGGAGGAGTGGATTGCGAGTGCCGATCCAGACATACGAGGAGTGGAATGCGAGTAGCGATCCGGAAATACCCTCAGTTTGACAAGTTCTTTTCACGACGTGAACAATCTATGATATTTGGTTTTTTTTAAACATCGACCCAATAAATGCAATGGCACAATAAATAGAATTTAAGAATTTAATTTTTACAAATAAATTTTCAAAAATTTTGGGGTTAAAAATGAGCAACAAAATTTTCAAATTTGGTAATTTGCAAATGGCTCCAGGGGGCCGAGGCCTGGGCTGGGCAATGGTCCGATCGGGAGGGGGCAACGGTCGATCCCTAGACGGACGGTCTGATCTGAGGCAACGGTCAGTCCGATCAACCGTCCAATTCGGGGGCAACGGTCCGATCATGAGCATTCCGATGTGCCCGATTCCTGGGCGGATGGTCTGATCTTGGGCAATGGTCAGTCCGATCAACGGTTCGATTCGAGGGGCAACGGTCCGATCGGACGATTCGGACGGTCCGATATCTAATCGGATGGTCCGATATCTAATCGGATGGTCCAATCCGGGGATTTGGACGGTCCGATCCTTGTGCGGACGGTCCAATCCGAGGATTCGGACCGTCCGATCGCTGTGCGGACGGTCCTATGCATTCGCCGCCCTGGGGGACGGCGGCGAATGCAATTTTGCATTCGGCCCCCTGGGGGCATTCACCGCCGTCTCCCAGGGCGGCAAGGCCACGTGGCCTCCCCGGGCTAACGGCGGCCGGCGCCGTTAGCCGCGCCTGACGGGGATGCCATTCGCCGCCCTGGGCCACGGCGGTTTTTAAATACCGCCGTGGCCCAGGGCGGCAAGAGGGTAGATCTGTAAATGACTCAAATCGAAAATTAGTTTTGTAAATTAAAAAAAAATTAAATTAGTAACAGTAAAAATTCCTGGCTCTTCGGACCAATCGGCCCAACCTCGTCACCGAGCCAGCCCAGCGCCGTCCTCCCTCCCGCAGCCACTGCTAGGTGGGGCCGCCTGGTTAGGCTCGTCCCCAACCTCCGGACGACTGAGCCTGTGATCGCCCTGACACCCCTTATTCAATCCGAATAGATTCGCGAGAATCCCGATCGATTTTCTAAAATTGGTTGGGGGGGAACAAATCTCATATCCGTCGTATCCTCTTTGCCATGAATCGGAGTCGAATCCCACGCGGATTGGGGTAGATTTGCTTGCCCGTTTGGAAACCAAAAGCCCTAGGTCTCCGCCGCCTTGCAGCCGCCGTGTCGAGCTCGATCTCTCCCTAATAGGCCTATAAAAAGCACCCTCTGGACCTCCTCAATCTCACCCTACCATCTCTCGAGCTCGCCAAGCCCTAAAAACCCTAGCGCCACTCTCATTCTCGCCCTGGCGCCACCGTCGAACTTCGGCCGAGCCCCGGCTCTATCTCCGCCGTCGCTGGACCTCGTCGTTGCCGCCACCAGGGCCACAGGAGCTAGACGATCCCCAGCCACCCCTTCGCCGCCGTCGAGCACCGTCGGAGCGCTGCGTTCTCGACAACCCAAAGGGCTTCGCTACTTAGAGCTCGTCTACGCTTCAGTGAGAATCACAGCGATGCCCTCTACCCTCCTATGCCCGCCGCCATCACCGTCGTGCTGTAGATCACCGGTGACCATAGGTTCCTGAGCCACTGCCGCCAGCCTGCCTACGTGCTGGTCGTGTCATCGCCAGGTCAGCACTACCTCAGCCTTCCAGCTGACATGGCTGCTTAGTCAGCACCCCGCAGCTCGATCCGATCAGTTTCAATCTCGGCCGTCGGATCCAAACCTAGATCGATCTGAGTCATTTGTTCCCGTACACAGCCTCCCCATCTTCTCTCCCTCTCCCTAGGGCTGATGTCATAAATTCTTTAAAAATTTCAATAACACATATAACAAGTTTAAAACTTTGAAAATTCATAACTAATTTATACTAATTCCGTTTGGGGTGATTCAACTTGAAAAATTGATTAAAATCAAGATCTATCCATTAAAAATATAATCTTGTTCTGTTGGTTTGTTACTATATATTGTTTTTGCTATTTTTGTAACGTACCCAGAATATATATACCGGAAGTAAATTGTGGATAATCATGGAAAAACTAATATTAAGTGCTAAGGCTTTGTTTCAAAACCTTCACCTATATATATATATGTATATACATATCTGGAGACCCATATTGTGCTCTCTTTTGAAGAAAAACTAGTAATCATATTGTCAATTCAAATTTATAAGGGAACTTTCTGGAGAAATAAAAATCTAAGAAAATTACCCTAGAAACTACACCATCTCAGTCAACCACTGTAATTTTCACTGGATTTTATCAAATCCATAAGTGTCTCAAATAAATATTTTCAACTCAGCAAAATCTGGAAAATTGTCATCTGCAGACAGCTTACTTGACATATTTGCCAGAATTAATCCATCAATCAACTCCTGCTCAAAAATTTACCAGAACCTGAACCAGAAAGATTAAGAGCACTTGAGGGGTTGCTCTTGTATAAGTCAGTATATGAGATACACATACTTATCATTGTGTAAACGGGTTCAAGGAGATGTCAAAAATCCTTATAAAGACATGGCTATAGAAGCAAATACATCACAATAACGACGATTGCTGCTTTGACACATGGGGTCAGGTGGCTGTCTGGTCCCTGGCCCTACTTTGACCAAGTGACATGGGCCGACTGTTTGGTGCCCTAAACTTTTGAACTGATCTGCCGGGTGTTGGTCTAACATTGTTCTCATGTTCTTCTCTGGTATTGGTATTGGTGTTGACGTATCTTCAAATCGGTGTGCTGCGTTTGACCATACTGTAGTGGTATCCTGTACCACACTCGGTATCCTTTTGTTGTAACCAGCGCTTGCGAGCCATGGTATTTGCTGGGGTACCAGGGTTGCCTGGCTTTTATTTGGGTCTGCCAACATACCTTTTGCTGCTTCGTGTACCCGTGTACCTGTGTCATCGAGCCCGTTTCTATTTATGGGCCTTCCTTGCTTCTTTTTTTGGCTAGGGTGGGAGTGGCGTGGCAAGTGGAGGGTGAGTGGAGGTGTGTAGCTCAAAGTGAGGAGGGGAAAAATGGAGTTGGGGTTCGGCAATAGTGGCGGCGCATGGCGGCGAGCAAGGTGCTGGCAAGCCGTGGCACTGGAGGTGGTGCAGAGCAGGAGGTGTCGGCAAAGGTGCCTCTCGCCGGCGTCTGGGCAGGCGGAGCACGGAGCTCCGGTCGGTCGGGCGGCAAGCGAGTGTTGCCGAGGCGGAGGTGCAGCGACAGCGGCACCAGAGGCGTTTCGGCCAAGGGGAGGCTTCTGGTCGGGGGTGGTTGTGTTTTGCGCTCTGTGGGTGTGGTCGGCATTACGTCTTGTCTGTGCCACCAATCTGTACCGTCTTAGCCGTTGTGGCGCGCCCAGTGATCCAGGCTTCTGCGTAGTGCTCTGAGCCCACCGCAGGATGGCCAGTCGGGTTTACCACCTGCATCGATCTGCATCCTTCATCGTGTTGGTACCCCTCGCGTTACTTTTTACATCTGGAGTGCAATGCTTGAGTAGGAAGTTGATAGTTGTGGCTACTAGATGCTGTCGTTGTATTCCCTATGTATCGACTTTTATGGTCCTAGCTTTTAATCTTTGTCGGTGCTTATTGAGTATGAGTCCTTGGCTCATTTTAGTTGCTTGGTTAAGAAAACTGTCACTTTTCCAAATTGTGCTTAGATCCTTCTCAATTCACTCTGTGTCCTTGAGCATGACCATTAGGTTTTGATTGGTGCTTGGATATCTTTTGAACGGGGAACTGTTGTTTTCCCTAATATGTCTAAGTCCTTTATTTCCTAGCCTTCTGGTATTCTGAGCGTTAGCCATTTTTGATAGTGCGATCGTCGCCCTGTCTTAAAGTAGCATAACCTGATGAATGATTCCTACCTGTGGCACTTAGCCTAAGCATGAGCATAGCAATGCTTTCTAAAGCCACAGAGTTAAAGGCAGGCAAAAGGTTGCATTGTTCCACATTCCATTCTTCCTTACACGTAAGTACAGGGTATTACAAACACTTGGACAAAGGGAAATTGCCTTGCTCGAAGGCGGTGGGATCAAAAGCTACACTCTGAACCCTTCTTATGGAGATAGGTGGGGCCTGCGGGTTCAATTTCGGACGTTCCTTTGGGAACAGGTAACCCCCCGGATCGCCAATACGACAGACCAAGTAATGTGCTTCCAGGAGGCTAGGCGGTAGGGTGCCGTGCTCGTGGGGCATAAGTGCTATAGCGGGCTCTAGATCAGCATGATCGATATCCCGAAGCCTCATGCACTCTTCGAGGCTCTTGCTCGTGAGGCGTCTCGGTGTAGGCTAGCTTGCAGAGAAGACGCAGCTGCTCCTTCGGCTCTTTTCAGTTGGGTGAGGTGCACCGCTATCATCTTCCCACGGTTGGGTGACATACCAAAATGGTGTGGGCTACTCCCAAGGAAGCAACAGATCTTGCAAAATCGCAGGAGGGCCTCGCGGAACACGTCCCGAGTGGCGGCTCAAGGGTTTCCCGGGGATGAAGGTTTTGGAAGTGATCACCTCGTCTCCCGGGAAGATGGAGGAGAAACCTCACCTTCCAGCTTGTTGGATCCCTGAACGATATCTGCTCACATGCAAAATACTGGCTCCTCGCGTGTAGCCCAACTGCCGAAGAAGAATTCCAGTTGCTGGGCAACCCATCTGAGCTTCCTCGGCATGCCCCTCGGTTGCTGTAGCAGGGTTGACATGGCTTATTGGTTTTTTGGTTGGCTAGAAGGGCCGAGCTTTAGTAGCAGAGGCTTAGTCCGAAAGGGCCTTTAGGGCGTCGCCTTTCGCTTCCTGTTATAGGCCCATTTTTCAGTGTTACTATTGGTTGATTCAGCTATCTTCAGTGCTTGTGCCTTCTTGCAGGAACCCTGTCCCATTTACTGGTGGTGACATCACCAGGGACTTATTGGTACTCTACCACTTTTCTTAGTCAATCGTTTTTCCCTAGTCCTGTATAGAGCCTTGTCCAGTGTTGTTGAACCCCTCCTCGATGTCTGCAAGACTTCCGAAATCCATGATTCGTCTATCTTGAGATAACAGGCGGTAGCATTACCCCCCTTAAATTTTTCATGAGATTGTGCCTTAAGGTAGTTGTGTCTTCATCTGGTTTGTTGCGGGTTTTTTCCTTAATACATATATCTTTGAAAAGTCCCTTATTGGTCTGGCCTTGTGGCTGATTTACATACTGCTTCTAGGGCTTTCTGTCCTCATCAAGGGCCCAGAATCAGAGTATCCTTAGATGAGTTAAGTCCGAGTGTCGGCATTCATGTTCTAGAACACTCTTACAGGTAGCTTCTGTACCTTATCCGTCGTGTGTCCTCTAACCCCATTTGTTGGGAAAGGATCCTGATCTTTCGGATCCTTTAACTTGCTATGTACGATCCATGTCAGCTGTCCTTCATAGTCGGTGCCTAACTTGGTACGGTGCCTTGATCTGCCGGTATTTTTGAGATCGCGTTGAGAAGACTGTTCAATTTACGTTCAAGTGGATCAGGTTGATTAGGGCCCAGCTGCAAGTTTCTGCTTCGCTGAGCAATAGGCGACCTAAGGGAGAAATTTTTTTGCTTGGTTGAGGATGGGGCAACCGTCCAGAAATTTCTATCCCAGACTGACAAGTAATCTTCTAATAATCCAAGTCTTCGCAGAAGATCATCCGGAATTTAGGGCCACAACGCAGCGCCGAAGAGAAAACTCCTATCTTTCGGGATCCTATTGACTGCTAATGTACGATATCCATGTCACTGTCTCTATAGTCGTGCCTAACTTGGTACCCTTGATCTGCGTATTTTATTGAGAATTGCGTTGAGAAGACTGGCCATTACCGGTCAAGTGGATCACGTGGTATGAGCTAGGCCCCAGCTGTAAATTCATGCTTGCTGAGGATGGGCAACCTAAGACGAGAAATTTTTGCTTGCTGAGATGGGGGCAAATTCGCCCAAGAAATTTCTGACTCTCAGAACTGACAAGTAACTCTAAATCCAAAGGTCCTTCGAGAAGATCATCCAGAAATCTAGGCCACAACACAGACCAAAGATAAAACTCGCCCTCATCGTCCTATATGCGACGATAGAAAAGAGGAATCCCACTAAGATATAGTTAACTAATACCAATATGATAATCTCATTTAGGAAGTAAGAAGCTACGAAGGAATCGGGCCTACAGTACGAGATATGATCCCGCATTTTTCTGGGTGTTAGGAAAGAATTAAGAAGCCAAAATTGATGAAGACTGACTGGGGCGCTAGGAGTAGAGGATTTTATTTAATAGATGTAATGGTGTTGACGGAGCGATGTGGATGGGTTTGACTTCCTTGAATCGCAGGAGGAGGGCGATGAATTATGAAGGTCGTTAGGTCGATGTCCAGGAGGAGAACAACTTGTAATAAGGCCTCGGAGCTCGACCAAAGCTAATGTCGGACCGGCATTTAAAAGAGTACCATTTGCGAATATATGTGTAAGCAGACTTTATTATGAGTAGCTTGGCTTAAAAGGTAAAGATAAGTGACTTCTATTTTGTGACCTAGAGGGAAGAAGACTAGACTTTTGAAGATGTGGGAGCTAAGACAGCCTCTCCCCTTCTGAACTGTCTCTGGCTAAGCATAGAGGGAAGCTAGGTGACTTTATTGGTTAAAGTTGAAATCGTTGTAAGGGTAAATGGACATCGGATATTGTTGTGCTTTGCCATTGAGAGGAATTGGATTTTGTCCCGGTTGGGCCTTTGCCTACCATGGCCGAAGAAGAAGTATTAGGGAAGCCCCCACATGTCTGAAAGGAAGGATATGGAGGCTGGCGCCGCTACGTGTGACAGAGAGAGGGGCGGCGCAGCGCTTGATAGTGGGCCCCTCCATAGAGAGCAAAGCGAGGGAAAAGGAGGGACTACCACAGGGCCTGGTTGCCGATGCCACCTCTTCTTTACCTCGTCGGCTGCAGCAAACCCGATAGGCCACATGAGAGGAAAAATGGGCGGCCGGAGCTTGCGGAGTGACAGTGGCGCAATGGGTGAGAGGTGTGGCGAGAAGGCGCCGTGGGGCTGTTCTATAGCGAGGAGGGATGGCGGACTTCCCGTTTGGAAGGCAATAATAGCCCTTTCCTTAGCGCCACGATTTATGGAATATGGATACTTGAGTTTGGATAAGTAATTAACCAATATCATCAATAGCCAGAGTCAGATTTTTGACATGATGATGCATTGTCGATACTCCCCAAAATCCCGCACCAGAAAAAATAAAATGCGACATCAAAGCCAAATTAAAAAGCAAGACTAAAGGGTACCGCTGGAAGAATAGCATTAGCTCTCCACGTGAATGCTGTACATTTTAGTTCTGGAAGTTACTTATCGATGAAAACAAATTACCCTCAAATACCAATATGAAATATATGACATAATAAAAATCTAGACTGCAAAGCAGGACTATTAAAAACACACCGAACGCTCTCAATCCTACATTGAGAAAACCAACTAACAAGGACATAATAACCTCAAATACAATAGGAAAATGACCATAAAATATTAGTCGATGTAGTCGAGCAAGGTTAGATCGAATTTTTAGATCACAACCACCTTTAGCCAAACAATTAGTAGACTTCATAACAGCTTCCATACTCAGTAGAGTTACAACACGAGTTATATCAAGTACCAGTATGTCACTATTACCAAGTTTACAATGAACGTAAATCAAACAAGCCTCTAACATCAGCCTTCAATAATGCATAGTAGCTAAGCTACAACGCAGTTAGCACCGTAGCCCGTTATACAGATCTTAATTAACCAATACTTATTCCTAAACAATAAAGAACCATAGTTTATATTAGAACACCTAAGAACACTTTGTGAGCACGTACCTCCTTTCGACTGTAATGATATCTAGATTGAAAACTTATTTATTGATGAAAAGTATATTGAACGCTCCCAAACCTTAGCTTGCACTTGTTGGTGAGATGCCAAAAGGCAATGCTGCCCTTAAAATAGGCAATCCTGGTTGCTTGCCGCATTCATGCATGCAGCATTGTGAACTTCGCATGATGCCAAAGCATCCCTCCTGATGCCAGAAAGCACACAGACAAAGCTGTGAACACTGGTTGAGCATCACATTTTTTAAGCTACATCTTGCGTGTGCAGCACCGTCCATGCAGTGAAGGCAAATGTCAAGCAATAGCACACATACCAGAAGTTGTAGAGGATGCGCATCTGGATGACTCTCTCC